>JAPYZJ010000433.1:0-45270 GCA_030522765.1 Ophioninae sp. B BG-2022a
AACTTTCGAAAATATTTTTTTAACCTAAAATGAACATTTTTGTAAATGGTACGCAGCCAGTTGCATTCTTTCGTCACTGAAAAGTGACTTTCGATTTTTTGAATGAAAAAGTCATTCAAAATGGGGCCGCGAGGTACTGGAAAATGGAACCGTTTACGAAGTGCTTTTAAATTTCTTTAAATTGATTTAAAACAAAGTTTATTTATTTATTTAACTTTATTTTAAGTTTAAGTTCATTTATCTAACTTTTTTTATATATATATTTCACATATATTTTTATATATAAAGTTATATATTTATTCAACTTTATTTTAACTTTATTTTAACTTTAGGTTTATTTATTTAAAATATGATTTCATTTACAATTCAATTAGACAGAATTGGGGTTTATTGAAACGTTTTTTTTTGTTTTCTATTTTTTTTATTTTTGTTTTCTCGGATAACAAAATGGCGACGGTTGAAAAAAAAAACTCGTTTGAAGATATTCAACAAGATTTCTCGTACCATCCGGTGGTTTTCCGGTACGAGAGAGAACTTTACGAATTTTTACCCTGCAGCTGCCCATCGCAGCACGGCCGTTTCTTGGTCCTCTCGAGAATCGGATCTAATCCGGGTTCTCATTTGCGTTCACGGTTCGCCGTGATCGTGAAGATGCGGAAAATTCCTTCGAGCTCGGAGAGTCTCCAACATTAGCCAATTAAGCGGCGGATCTCATGGAAGATTCAGGATCGTTACAAATTCATTATCCCCCAGGCTTACGGATAGCTGATTGGTCTTTTTCATTATTCGAAGAAAATTGTTTCTCTCTGGAAAGATCGAAGGAACGGGAGAAACTGGATTGTTCCGGATGTGCGGAATACAGGATTGAATTCCGAATGAGTAAGGGAGAAAAAGAGACGAAGGGAAGAAAAGAAAAGGGATTGAAAAAAGAATGACTGAAATAAGAAAAAGAGAGAGAGAGAGAGAGATTGATTTATATAATTTATTATGCCCCAGCAAACTTTCGGGCCAATCAAGTAAACAATAAAGAGACTGATACAATAAATCAGTAAAAAGTAATAACAACAAAATCGAATAAGTAAATGCGATTGTACAATGAAAAAAATAATAATAAAGAAATAAAGTAATGTAAGTAAAAGATAGAAACTTAAACTAAAAATACAATAACCAAAACCATAACTTAACTTAAACTTAAAGTGAAAAAAAAGAAAATAAACGTGAGAAACGAGCAAACCAAAGCAATAATGACAACGATAATGATAATAATAATAACAACAATAATAATACCAATAATCATAAAATTATGCGAACAGCAATAATAATGGAAATTATAGAGAGAGAGAGAGAGAGAGAGAGAGAGAGAGAGAGAGATTGATTGATTGATTGATTGATTGATATAATTTAAATGCCCCAGCGGACTTTTCGGCAAAATAATGAAAAATACAATACATAATACAAAAAATAATAACAATAGTAGTAATAACATAACTATAAATAATAATAATAAGAATAGTAAAAAAAGTTATAATAACCAAATTAAAACTAAAAAAAAGGTAAGTAAGAAAAACAGAATAGAGAGAGAGAGAGAGAGAGAGAGAGAGAGAGAGAGAGAGAGATGATAATGATGATGATGATAGATTTTAATATGCCCCGGTAATACTTTCGGGCAATACGGTGCAATATACAAAAATAATAACAAAATATAAGTACATAAATAATAATAATGATACACAATGCAATTAACAATAAAAACTAAGAACTAAGCAACTAAAAAAACTAAGTCTAATAAAATAATAATACATCAGAAAAACTAAATAATACAATTCAAAATAATAATTCTATAATAATAATAATAATATAATAAATGTATACAAGTAAAAATAAAATATACATAATAATAATCATAATAACAAACTACACTATGGCCAGCAGCCCATTTTAAGCCAAATACAAGACAAATAATAATAACAACCTATATAATTAAAAAAAAAATGAAAAATAATATTACAAAAATATTGTTAACAACAATTTAGAATATAAGGTTCAGTCACTCAGAGAGAGAGAGAGAGAGAACAAGTAGGATAAAGAGAATAAGCGACAGCGAGAAAAAGAATGAGGCGGAGGATCCGAAGCAGGTATCTCAAGGCCTCCCTCCCATGGAAGTCGTCCCGAAGATGCTGCTCTCGGAACGCACTATATACGTACCAGAAGCGCAAAAAGCAATGGGCATATCGTCGAGCACGGAGAAAACGACGAGGGACCCTATATACAAGCTTACCGACACAATACACACGTATCGATTAGCTTAGAGTCAAAAGGTCGTATATCGATTGGAGAAACCACGAAGCTCTAGGCCCGATCAGGTTGCAACGGTAAATCTCAGAGTTGCGGGTTAAGAAGGGCACAGAAAAGCCGCAGCTTCGACGAAAAAAGGGATTCGGCGAAGATCCAATTAAAATAACCAGTGGTCAAAGAGAGAAACAGCCAGAGAAGAGGACACGGCTTAAAAGAACTATAACGAGAACGGCAATGTGCCCATTTATATATCGGATGTTCGCTCCAGTGAAGAAACGGCTGGGAAAACAAAGGGCGAGAAAGGGCGGAACGAGAGTATAAAAAGCCGTGTAAAAAAAAAAATGTCCTTTTCATTCTCTCTTTTACTTTCTCACTATCCTCTTCGGTCTTTCCAAAAAATTAAAAAAAGACAAAATCGGTTGGTAAACGTTAATAAATTATTTGGGGATTAACATTTGAAGGAATGAATTATTATTTAAACAAAGGGATTATTGTTTTAACGGAAGAATTGTTATTTAAAAAAAGGCATTGCTACTTAAACAAATATTTGAAATAAAGAAATATTTTTTTGAAGAAGGAATTTTTTTTTATTGGAAATTGTTATTTGAAAAAAGAAATTATTGGTTAAAAGTAGCAATTATTTATTTAAGCGAAGAAATGGTGATTTGAAAAACGAAGTTATTATTGAAGGAAAGGAGTTATTGTTTAAGTGAAGAAATTGACGATTCGATTAGTTATAAACAATCTCATAAGCTTTAAACGATGAAAAACTCTTCATTTCGGCCACCTAGTTAATCTCAAAAATTTTTTTCAAAATAAATAATATTAAATTAGACTTTACCAATTTTTTAATTTTCCACAGTAGCCTAACCCTTTAGTTGGAGATTTTCTAGAAAATTACATCGAGAAAATTCACCCAGGACGTTCAATAATCCTTCGGGTTTTTTATGATAAAAAAAACCCTCAGATATCAGGTCTTACATCCCCCCACCATCGAGTTTCCTCTGAGAGTATTACAATCAGGTATCCCAAGAATTTCTCATTCGCGAAACATCTGAATGTGTATCCTTGCCACAGGTATATATCCTGAGTCGCAGAATTCACCGCTGTTATCGTAACGCACGAGAAAGAGCCTCGGAACATTCATAAAACAGGTTCTAACTACGATTTATTCGCTTTAGAAGTGAAAGAAGGAAAGAAAAATGCTTATCTCGAAATACATTGAAAAATAAAAAGGAGGAGGGATAACGACTTGAAAAAAATGATATCGAAAGAATTTTGAGTACGATTTTGAAAAATTGCATGATTGACGAGTTCTGCGACAAAACTGGGCCTGAACTAGTTCCAGTCGTGTTCTAGGACCCTTCCCACAGTCACCATAATCTTACTAAAAACATGAAACACTATTTTTTATTTCTCTATTAATTTTCTTCAATTCTGGATTTTTTCAAATTTTTGTTTCTCCAATTAGGGAATTGATAGAAAAATCTTTAATTTTCAATTTTTTCTATAATTATAGAATTAGACAAAAAAATTCGTTAATTTTGATAAGTTTTAATTGAAAATATGGAAATGAGAAAAAAATCTTCAATTATTTCAATTATTTTTATTACTCTTCTTCTTTATCAATTTTCAATGTTACGTATTCAAGTAGTATAATAACAATTATAAAATTATGAATGAATAAATAAAACATACGTAAAATATAAAAAAATATACAATACACGTAAAATCATGAGTAAATAAAAAAATATTAACAATTGTATAATAACAATTATAAAATAATAAGTAAAAAAATTGTACACAAAAAAACACATGGTTGCCTTCTAATATAGCAAGATTTAATTAAATTTAAGATCGTAATGAAAAATCGTTATCGTTTTCACGAATCGGTTTTTTTTTTCGAATTTGGAATAAAATCGATTTTCAAAGATGGGAGACAGTTAGAACGATATTGCAGTTCAACACGATCGAATTAGCATCCCGTGGAGTTTTCGACTTCGCGGTGTCGTTCGATTGGCCGTGTGCTCATCGCGAATGCATGTATGCGGATCGCTCCATAAATCGGTGCTCCGTAGGATCGAGTGTCTCATTTTCAACGTGAGCAAATTCGATAATCGTCAGCTTCGGAACGTAATCATGATGGATTAAAGTTAATTCGATTCGAAGGGTTTCAGTAATCGCGCAAATGGGCAAGGAATTTCTCTCGACAACGGTATATGCGATTCGTACGTTCGACGGCGATAATGACCCATACCGATCGCGTCTAATAAATCGATAATAATTATAATAAAAAGGGATGATTACAGTCTTTATAGGAAAACGGTATAAGAGGAAAATTTTTATCAGCTTCATTTTTGCTCTCCTCCTCAGTGCGGCAGCAGCCGTATTTTTCTCAATTTTTGTGTAGCATCTATACAGGGTGTCCGTTTGAAAGTGTTCCAAGCAAGAATCCCGTAAATGCGCCCTCTGTGAAAAAAACGTTTCAAACAAAAGTTCTTCAGTTTCAAGTGGACCAAAAGATAGCAATGTCATTTCGACCTTATCAGTAATATCCAAGGTCACAGGAGGATCACCATCAAAATCTCAAATGCAAACCGCTATTTTTTATCACGTATTCTCTTAGGTAACCTCGCAAGCTTTTCAAACCACTATACTTCATTATTCTTCCATCCACTAATCTTCGAGTTACACGACTCGAAGTTTTCGGCCGCTGAAAACTATCCCTAAAAATCCCTGGATCGAAAAATACCTCGAATCATTTGAAAAGCTCTTCTCCCCAACTACAAGAATATCCAAAATAAGATATCACTTACCTTTGAAATTTCGAGTTTGACCTTTCCCTGACCTTGGATATTGCTCCCAAGGTCGAACCGAAGATTCCAACTTTTTGTACTCGCCAAACCGAACAACTTTTGTTTCAATTATTTTTCAGTACGAAGCTTACTTAGCGACGTATCGGCGCGTTACACTTTCAACGAGACACCCGGTATATCCGATGCTTATGGTCAACTTGGGCGCAATCCATTGGGCGTAATAGTGGGCATGTTCAACGGGAGCTCGTCTTCCACGGGTTTCCTCCCTTCTCGGTTAATCTCTCGCGAGCTACTCTCGCACTTTGAATACATTAAGGCGTTAAAGTTTTGTCACTTGCTTGTGTACGAACGGCGAGAACATTTACCGTTGAACGTCAACTTCTCTCTCTCTCTTTCTCTCTCCTTCTCCCCTCCTTTCAGCTACCAGGTGTAAAAGGAAACTTTGTTGCTTTCAATGTCCTGTCTTCCGTTCTTCCCTTTTTTTTCAACGTCATGTGTCCATTCTAAACGACGCTAAATTATCAGCGTAATCTGCGAGGCGCAAGCGCAGGATGCGCCAGACGTTTTTCACGCCAACAAATATTCGCGACCGTATGCAAATCCATTGGGAAAGCAGCCTCGTTCTCTTCTTCGCATCGGACACTTGGGCGAGCGAATCGCCGCGAAATTAATGGGAATTAACTCCATCGAGGAATATACTTGCGGCGTGTCTACTTTTATCAACAAATAAATTCGTATAATCGCTTTTTTTCTGTAGCTGAAATCGAGGGGATCAAAGTTTTCAAATTTCTTTTTTGACAATTCCGTTCGTCTGCTCGAACGAAATTTCGTCATGGGACATGGACTGTTTTTACTAGACGTATGTGTCACAGTAAAAATGAATAAAATTAAAAACGGATTTAAGAAAAAAAAAAACTTTTTTATCGGAACCATAAAAAACAATTAACTGCAAAAACGAAAATAACTTTGTAAAAAATAAATATTACAATGCTTATCTAAAAAAAGATAATTCAATCTTTGCATATTTTTCTATTTTTCTGTATTAATATTTTTAATTATTTATATTTTTGTTGATATATATCTATGAATATGTATGTATGAATAAAAAAAGTAATTCTAATATTATACTTTTAAATATAAACTATACTGTCCCTTACAAGGGTGAAATGTTTTCTTTTTTCAAATCGTTTTCCCCCACCTTAAAATCTTGCTCAAAATCCCAAGAAAATCTTGTGTCCATAGGGATACCCTAATAAACATATATACACCCACATTTCCTTGAGGTATGGGCAAAAGGTGAGAAGGTGAAGAAACGAAGGTACGAGAAAAAAGAAAAAGGCAAAGGAGCAGGCGCCACATGATATATATACCCCTAGGCGCCGGGGGGTTGAAATTTTCGCCACCTTCACCAATTCACTCTCCCCCCCCCCCCCCCCCGCCAACTTCCCTTTTCATCCACAAACCTCGCTTTTTTTTCCAACCAAAAATATATGCACTCTTGGTCTTGACCAGCTCATTCTCTTCTGCTTCCATCCTTCTTCCTCAACATACCTGCTGTAAGATCAGATCCCAAAGATACCGAGCAGAAATATACCTGAAAGTCAGCAGGATATTCTGTATATATAAATACAGTATTGCTCAAAAGTATTAGGTTTCCTGTGAATTTCCGGTCAGGACAAAAAATCAAATATCTCGGTGAAAAAAAATCGTACACCGATTTACGAAACATTATTTCACAGCGAAAAAATCCACCTTTATTTTAGTTTTTAATTCCGATTTATACTTTTTTTTTTGTAGCTGGTAGGACATTTTAAAAACGTCGTTTTTGTCAGGATTTTCGCACTTCGTAAAACCGCATGTCGAATTTTCAAAAATAGTTATTTCAATATTGAGTAAAAATATTTTTTGTAAGAACACAAGTAGCTTTAATTTTGTTTTTTTTAAATAATTTTTTTAATTTGTTTTCGCTTTAAATTGATATGAGGTTTTTCTTCCGGATAGAAAACTTTCAAGTTGCCTAACACTTTTGGACATGACTGTATATATATTTGTGTGTATTGGGCCAAGGATCTTTCACATCTCGCCACCATCTTCGAAATAGTCGTGCTAAAAGCTTCTGCTTGTTAAGGATCAGCTTGAAAATAGCATAACTCACCGCAGCCTTGAGACTCTTCAGGACCCAGCAAGGCGTACCGTTCGATTTACCTGTGTATCCTTTGATATACGGTCAAACGAAGGGTTGAGGCGAACGAAGAAAATTCATTAGGCACGGGCATACAGTGGTCGATTTTGAAAAATAGACAAAGGATTGTGAAGAAAACGGGCGGGAGCGGAAGGGGGGGGGGGCTGAAAAATGGCCACAACGAATTCGTAATATTTTCCTTGCTCAAAACCTGACGATTTTCAACATTTTTTTTTAACGAGTACAGCGACATTGGAAAGTGGAGATTTTGCACGAAGGTGGTCCATAGTATTGGGAAGTATGAGTTTTTTTCTCGAATGAATGAAATGGTTAACTGTGGAGTTTTCATTATTTGAAGACAGTGTGTTGGGATCGTTGGAAATCGTACGTCCTGGAATGCTCGTTCGGGATTAATAAAAGAATCTTTTTTTAGTGTAAAATTTGAGTTCTATTAGATATTTTTTTGTAATTTTGGAAGTCGGGAATTCGGCTATAGGTTTAAAAAAAATCATCTCCGGGCGAATACAAAAAACATTTATATATCGTTTTATAATTTTTTTTACTTTGACAATTTCACATTTTTTAGAAAAAGGAAAGAAAATAAAAAGAAGTTAATTGAAAAAATCTATGTTTTGCTATTTTGTCATAATCTTTGTTCAATATTGAATTAAGCACTCTAAACTGTTAATCCAACTAATCCAACAAAACATGTTTGAAAAAATGTTTACACTTTAATGTACCCTAAAAAATATTTGGTTTTCTGTTCGTATCAATTAAATTGACGTTGATTCCAGAACAATTTTTTTTCACTTTTTATCAAGCCTCGTGTTCTAAAAACGCCAGATAGCTTAATAAGGATAACGATAAAGGAATTCGAAAATGGCTGTTCGTGACGTAACGGCAAATTTCGAAATCGTCTGTACCGGTTGAATCAAAACTTTCCCTGACGAATAAAAGGACCAAGATTTTCTCTTCTCTCCAGCTCGTTGTTCAGTTCCTATTATCCACGTTCAACTTCTTCATCATCTCAGCTTTCAAGCCTACAGGCGCATTCTTCATCAGCTTCGTCTCCATCTTCTTTTTCTTGCTCACTTTTTAACCTTCCTCTCTCTCTTACTCTTTCTCTCTCTCCACCATTCTTCATCAGCCTTATCTTCCACGTAATCCTGTTTCTTCTCACGTCAGGGACGTGAGTGACTCTCGAGCAAAAAGCTCCGTGTAGTCCAGTCTCGTGGACGTCTTTCGCAGATCTCTTTGGAGACTCGCAGGAAGAATCGTGTCGTTCCTCGATCTTTCCAGAGGAAGAAAGAGACCCGATGTTTCATTTACAAATAGACTTGAATACATTGGCTCTACCTGATGCCCATCCAGGATCCAAGCTGCACAGTATCTGGAAACCTCCAGCAAACGCAGGAAGAGAGTTTGAAAAAAGAACTTCCTTTTGTCACCTTAATCTTCCATCTGTCTCATGATAATACTTAAGCTAAGCGAATCCTAAAAAATCCAGTGAAATCTAAATAAACCCAAAAAAAAAACCGGATAAAACTGAAACGAACCCAAACAACACCTTCAAATCATCCCAGTAAACCCAAACAAACCCAAGTAATCCAGAGAAACCTCAACGAACCCAAATGATTAAAAAAAAACTTCAGGCCAACCCAAACAAAGCGAGAAAGCCCATATCAACCCATGAAAACTCCAAATCATCCAAGCAAACCCAAACGAACCCATATATACCCAAGCAAACCAAAGGCAACCCAAGTAATCCAGAGAAACCCAAACGAACCCAAATGAATTCAAGAAACTTCAGGCAAACCCAAACAAAGCGAGACAAGTCCATATCAAGCCAGCGAAATCTAAACAAACCCAAACATATTCAAAAAAACTCAAAGAAATCCAAATTTGGGTTTTAGACAATGTTGAGTGCATGGGCGTGCATGTTTTCGAATTCCCTTTAATATTACCTCGTCTGTAATCGTAGCGGGTCGTTGGACAGAAACAAGGGCAAAGAGGAGGGCGAAAGAAGTGGAGGACCCTGTAGGACCCACCTCACGGTATCTTCCGATCACACGTCCGAAACGTCAGACCTGTGACCTCTCTCACTGTTTTATGTCCAGCTCGTTTGACCCTCTTTCCTTTCGTCCTCTTTTTCTTCCTCGGTGGAGCTAGAGCTGAATCATCCCTGAGCCTCTCTCCCTCGCAATTTGAGCCTCCACATCTCTCTGGCAGTAGAAAGAGAAAGGGAGAGAGAGGAGAAGAGGCTTTTGTACAATTACCAAGTTCACCAACGCTCCGACTCGCTCTCCCAACTCTATATACCACATTTCGGCCTCTCTTGCAAAATGAGAAGATGAAGATGGAGATGAAGAAGAAGAAGAAGAAGAGGAAGAAGTAATCTCTCGAAGCGCGTTTCCCTCTCGAAACAAGGCTATAACAAGCTGATCGCTATCAGCCAGGCCGGAAGATAGCGGGCCATGTGAGCGCAAAGAGAGAGAGAGAGAGAGAGAGAGAGAAAGAGCTGAAGAAATGAAGACGTGAAAATGGGAGGAACCCTCATATGCTTGCGCTGCATCCGACTTTTTTCCAAACCGAATTTACCAAAAGTCTCCATTAGAGTTCTGACGTTTCCGATCTAACGGATGATGAACGGAATCAAAATACACCAAGAGTTGATGATCATGATTACCCTGACCAATGATTATTCCTATAAATGACCCAAAGGACGATCATCAAAAATACCCCAATAGACGAAGATCACCCTTTAAATCTACACATTCCCAAGGTACCACATCGTATCAGTTTCCAAACCAAAGGAATGGGCTTGTATCAGCAAAAGGTGAACAAGACTGGAAATGAATGAGGAACATCAGCGCTGATATCAGAGATGATCAATTCCGGTTCGCCCTCAAGCTTCAGGGGAACTTACAATCCCCATAGCTGCATATATTCTCCTTCGCACATACCCTCCAAGAGAATCCTGATGACGTACAACCCTGTAATATCGAAACCCCCTGCTTCATCTTCCTTCCTCCCCTTCCCTCTTTGTTGGTCTTGTCGAAGCGTTGTAACGCACCCAGTGTGACACGATTTATGAGAATATTTATGTGTATTTATGGGCAGAGTGGGTTAAAGCTGAATGTAAAAGTGGACGGCAGTTTGTTTTTTATTTTTTTATATCGGTGTTCTCGAAGACGCGACCATCCAGGGCAGCACGAGTTTGCGTTGCACCTTTGTTCCGTTCTCGATACACATATCGATCGCTGGTGAACAACAAAGTAGCCAGAGCTCCACGAATGATATCGAAAGATCAGCGAGCTTGATCTCCTGTGCAGTTTTGCTCCTTTGTATAACAGACATTTGTAGATTTATATATATATATCAATGCATTCAACTCGAGATGCATCTCGATCGACGTTTGTAAATCTCCCTACACGAAAAAGAGTGATTTCGAGGGGGTTCGACTTCGGGGACCATTCAAAGCCAATTGTCCTCATACTCGACTTGCCTTAAAGCCCAACGACTTGAATCGATGCATACATCTTTTTACCAATATCGTTGGCGAAATTCAAAAATCAGGAAATAATGAATGATGGGTTTGAATTTCATCTAATTATAAAAATGAAACACCCCAATATTCTTACCAAAAGCATTCGGCCTCTCGAAGCCCGTTTGATTCGTTGGAAGTACCTGTAGAATGGAATCTGTAAAATCAAGAGCCATTGGCATTGAAAAATCAATATTCAATGAACAAAACAAAGTCCCTTGAAAGTGTAAAGTGCCCCAAAAATGGTTGGAACGTTTCGAAAGAACGTTTGATTCGATTCCACAGCTTGGAAAGAGAATCTGTAAAATCAAAAGCCATATTCTTTAAAAAATCTGTAATCAATACACAAGTTGAAGTTGCCTAAGCATCGTTGTTGATACCAACGGATCCATAAATTGTAAGAACCCTTTCTACCATTGTTTGAACGTTCGCCAGAGCTTGTTTGCTAAGAATCTGTAAAATCAAGAGCACCAGCATTCGTAAAATCAATAATCAAAGGGGCAAACGTGTTCAGCGGAACGCTATTACTATAAAAAAGCGTCTGATAAGTAGTTCTAAAACTCCTGAAGCTCCTATACTCAACAATGTATAGTCGTAGGAAGCGTTATGAGTGTGCTGATAACCAACATTGGTCAGATACAACTTCAAAATGTTTGGTCCTCATAGCAGTTAATAAATGATGGACCTCTCAGTAAGGACCACACCGTGGGCCAACCCGACCCACAAATTTATGCTCCAGCATGGCCCAGTGCATGTTTCGTGAACTTTAGTGATACGCATAAATAGGTACCAGCCACACTTGTGTATTACACAAGCCGTATCGTCTGTATGGTACGATGGTCCTGAAAACTTTTGCTTGGGCTGGGTTTTTTTTTAATCGCTGGAGTGCTTCTCCAGCAACGTCGTAGCGGGGAACGTTTGTTGCGGACTGATCCGCGGGCTTACATGTGTAACTCGTTCGATCGTACCAGCACACGGCCAGCAAAAGTGTGCGCCACGTATTGATATCCAGTCGGACCGCGAAGACGATCGAGACGCGAGGAAATCGAATGAGAGCGTATAGTATCCGATTCCTGTCTCGTTGCCATTCGAACGTCCGGCTGGGGGATTTATCGGCACGGTTATGCGTATGCCTCGCGGAACAAAGTCTCCATGCTCGTATGTAAATGTGGCTTTGCTCACGTCGGTGTGTGTATCGAGTCTCGTTTGTCTATGGCAAACGTGAAAAAGGAGTCAGACCTGAATTGCCAGTTGAAGCTTCATACCAAGCCAATTTTGGCTAGATCTACAACGTACCCTGAAGCTGGAGAACTCTTAGCCTAGATTTTGAAAAAACGAATACCTACTAGGTAGGCACGCAGGGTAAATGGTCGAGTTGAAGAGGGTAAACTGCTGATCACATGGAAAAGAAAGAAATCAAAAGTTTGATAGACCAGATCTGCAATTGGATTGGTGATACGTTTAAGATGGGGTTTTACAGATTAGCTCAAAATTCCGAAACAATAAATTTCCTAAAGGTCATGCCAGCAAAAACACGAAACTTGTTTGAGTTTGTTTGGGTTCGTTGGTTTGATTTTAAACCCTTGATTTTAAATAAACCCAAACAAACCCAAGAAATTACAAAATTCGTAGTTTCAGAATATTCAAATTCGGGATTTTGAGCCTTCTGGTCATTCGGATTTCCTACCCCACCCCAAATCTTGATCCGAATCTTGATGCCTTCGAATTCCTCCTGTAGTCATCGCTCCAGGGATCAAAGGATTCCTGAGACTATTCCACTTTGTCCCACTTTGTTCGTGATATATCGTACCGCTTCAAAGAGTCAGTGAATTATATGGAGACTGGTAAGAAGCCAGGGGAATCTTTGTGGGTGGCCGCGCAGTGAGAGCTACCGACTTCGCGGTATCGACAACCAGCTCTCTCTTTCTCTCTCTCGCAATCTCCAAGTCTTCAGTACCGCAAAATTGATCGTACAAATACGCTCGTGTATATATTTTCTCTCAGTAGAATATCAAGAGAGAAAGGGAAAGAGAGAGAGAGAGACGAAGCTGGCAAATGAAATAGTCGTATACACGCCAATGGTAAATCTCTTCTTCTCTGTATACATTGATCTCGACACTGGACTGACGTGATAGACTGCTCCGTATAAACGGACCCGCCAGACTCACTCTCTACGTGTAATTATCCTGTCAATGCTGTGAATCTCTCACCGAGGACCTCGTCCAACAGATACGGAATCGGTTACGTACTTCATCAAGATCCGATCCTCAAACCTCTCTCTCTCCCGCAGCCTCTGGCCACCTTTTGAAAACCCTTGCCTGATCGATTGAGAAATACAAACACACGTAGATATATGCAAATATCCTCTTCGGTCTCCAGGCACTTGAGCAAACGATCGATGACAAGATTCGTCAAGATTTAAGATCTTCACTATCTTCACTTTCGATCCTGGCTCGAAACATACCGATTGCTATTTATTTGTTGTTGTCGTTTTTTTTTTCATGATTGAGAAAACGATTTGTAGCTTTGAAATCCGAATCACTGAGATTCCTATTTAATTCAGAGATATTGAGGCCTAGAAACGCCATGTGATGGCACGTAGCCGGCGTTTGATCTTAGCTAATGACGAGTCTCGCTACTGGGATTATAGGATGCTTATAAAATTAATTCTCAACGACTGGATTTGAAAGTAATAAAAATGATCAATTAAGTTAATAAAATAATAAATAATTGATTGTATTTAATTATTGTGTTATTAGTTCAGAAAATTACTTTTTCAATTTAAATAATAATATTATATTATACATTTGAATAATTCCAATTATAATGAAAAATTATTATATTTAATAATAACGTATATTAACATTAGATAAATAAAGATATTAAAGATTACAATAAATAGATTTAGATTACAATAAAGATTACAATAAAAATCAGACGAAAAATGGATAAATAATTTTTTTGGAGGTTTTCGAATTAAGTAAGATTTCTGGGCGATCGAGGCTTAAAATCACATGGTAAGGTCGATCAATGGTCCGTAAAATGTTGATAAATAATTATGCACAGTATGCATATGTCTGCAAAGAGAGAGGGAGAGAGCAAGAGGAAGGATTCGTGTATGATAATTTTGCGAGACAAAGCCGTATTGTCGGGGCCCATAAGTTGTATCAGACATTCCCGTTGTCCTTATTTCATACTCCTTTTTATTATTATTATGCATCTCCCGTTCTATGTCGCGAGGGCGGCCTCTATGGCGAGTTCCTCTGTCTCGGGACGCCCACCAGCAAAGTATGTCTAAATATATATACGCGGTACAAATCTGCTCTCGATCTTGTTGCTTCTCTCTTTCTCTTTCTCTCTCTCTCTCTCCTCCTCTCTGTCTTGAATTCCCCAGGTGCACGCGTGCTTACTCTTTATACACACGCGTCTCTCCCTCGTAGCTCCACTTATGTAGGTATTCAAGCTGAAGATCTTCAAGAGCGAACCGTTTTCAGCGCCGTTTTAAAAGTCTCGTAATTTTATGTTATCGTCGTTGAACCGGGCTCTTTTTCTTCATCCCGTTCCCTCTTGGCCCCTTCCGACCGATCTCTTATTGTTGTGGCCCCGGGACATCCTCTTTGCACGAGAGGAGCCGTCACGTCTCTCCTCTGCCTCGGGAGAGCAAACTGCCGCAAACACGGCCACAGATTGGTGGATGGAGGACTTGTAATGAAAAGGGCGTATTTTGGATAAGTCGATCACGTTGAGGTAATCTCGAAGCTTTTGCGCTTCGCAGACAGCTAGGGATTGTAGTACACTTCGAATTATCTAGGTATTTTATAATCCTAGACGTCTGTGAATTTCTGAGAATTCCGTTATTCTAGAAATCTTTAAAATACTGAGTATTGTAGTTCTAGAAGTCCTGGTACGATTGCTAGGAAATTATAAGGCCTGAGTTAACATAGAAATATATTTTATTCGTGGATAACAACCGGAAGAATAAATCTGCAAAATCAAGAACCACCAGATTCGTAATATCTACAATCAAAGCATAAAATGACGTCACGTGAGAGGTATTCTCAAAATGCATGGGTGTAAATGTTGCCAAAAGATTTCTGAAGTTCGTTGATCCGTTATCCAGACTCTGCAGGACGAAATCTGTAAAATCAAAAGTGACTGTGTCCGATAAACCGATAATCAAAGCTTGAATTGCACTCTCCTAGAAGCTATTGCTTGGATGAAGTGTACTTAAAGTTGCTAAATAACTTTTGAAGTCGGTTTGATTCGTTGCCAGTACCTGCCAAACAGAATATACGAAATCAAAAGTGCGTGCATTGAGAAAATCAATAATCAAAGTTCGAAAAGGACTTCCCGATATGTTTTTGCTAGGAGAGAGGTTTCAAAAAGTTTGTTGACGTCTTCTGAAAGCCATTTGATTCATCACCCAGTGCTCACAGAACGAAATCTGTGAAATCAAGAGTGACTGCATCCGAAAAATCAATAATCAAAGTCCCAAATCGGCGTCCCAAAAAGCTGTTGCTATAATACATCATTCCATAAGTTGCTAGAAAACGTTTGACGTCCATTTGATTTATTGCCTGTGCTTGCAGAATAGAATGTATAAAATCAAGAATGATTACATTCGAAAAATCAGTAATCAAAATTTCGAATGAACTCTTCTCGAAGATGTAGCTAAAGGAAAGTGTCCCGAAAGTCGTATCAACGCTTAAAAAGTCCGTTTGATTCGTCGAAAGTGCCTGTGGAGAAGAATCTGTATCATCAGCAGTGACTGCATCCGGAAAATCTGTAACCCCTGCGCCACATAAAATACCCAGTTCCCCACTACCAGGAATGCGATCACCACAAATACACGCTCGCGGACGATTTCTCTCGCTTCTCCGAATCTTCATTCGCGAGAGCACACGCCATCATCGAATCTTTAGCCTTCTTCGAGCACAATGGATCCTCCCTGATCGCCTTTTATTATAGTCCTGTGTATTTTTCTTAAACGTTTCGAGCGAATTTATTAACACGCGCGTGCAGTCTCCAACGCAATATAAATATTCTCTTTCTTCTCTGATCTTCCTACAATCCATAATACGTCGGATTATATATTTCCAGGTTATGCCTTAGCAGTGCACCTCGCACACGGCCAGACTTTGTCATGACAATCCTGGGTCTCTCCGCTCCTCGGAACTCGCGAAACTCGCTCATATTTTTCGCGATTAGGCCACTCGGGAGACCCGCTTGATGCTAATTTATGGATTTCCGGAGGCGCCTTTTTATTTATTCAAATCTATATGAACACACATGGACACGTGTATAAAATTTATTTTTACCCCTATTATCATCTCGTTCAACTGGTTTTATTCCAAGGTGCTCTTAAGGGGTTAAGCTACTGTGGCGACCCAAAAATCAAGCTTTATTCAAAAAAACATCATTTTTCAATAGTGGATAAATCAGTAAAAAAATTGACGACATTCTTTATATGTATATATATATATATACACACATATTTATAATAATAATAATTATTATAAATTTATGCACAAAATTCGATTTAAAATATCACTAATTAAAGCGGTCGTAAAGAGTTTTGTGAAAGCTCTTCGAGTTGTTTTAAGAAATGCATGATCTTTTTAAATGATCAAAGTAGCCTAACCCCCCAAAATAAACAATCTTCAAGATAACAATCTGGAATGTTTAGGATCGTTAATTTACAAGATAACGACGCCTTGCATGGATTGGTTGATTGGGATTTGCAATAATTATGCAAATAATCGAATCATCCCCACTTATGTATAAACGTTTTCTATTAATCTTTTTTTTCGATCCTACTTGATTTATCAACTCTTTGATTTATCGATTTGGATCAATTGCTTCGGAGGGGGTTTTTATTGGATCGGAAAGAGTCGAGACGCTGCGAAAGTTGGAGGTTCCACGCAAATATATTTGAAATATAATAAATGAGTGTTTATATGCTTAAGGGGCGTGGCCGGGTGATGTATCGCTCAGCGTAGGGGGAGCTCCATATAGCCAACCGAGAACAACGAAAATTATGTCCTTAGACAAATTATGTGTAAAATTTACCATCAGCCGAATGGACGACTGCCCCCTGGGCACAATCAAATTATACTTTCAAATAAACGAGCTCGCGAGGCCCATATAGACGCGCCTCCGGTGCGAGAGTTCAAACAGTTCACGGTGCATTCTTTGATGCGCCGAAAATGATCCGGCGAAAACATTAATCATAAATATCTCGTCCAACATTTGATTATTATTAATAACATTATTGTTATTTCGATGTTTTTTTTTACTTCATTGAAGATAATCCGATATTTCCATAGAAGCAGGAAAATTTTCAGCTGGTCACGAATATGTAGGAGTCTTTTTGGAAAACACAAAATTTCGTAAATTAAATCGAAAAAAAATTGGTTCTCACGATTTTTAATAAAATTCGACGGATTGGAAAACGTTCGATTATTGTCGATAAAACTTGAGCTCATTCGAAATAGTTAATGGTGGATTCGTATACAAAGTATAAAAATACATCGATATGAATTTGAAAAATATTATTAATACGAAAATTAATGTTATACATTTTTGAAAATATTCGACAATACAGAAATATAGATTATACATATTTGAAAAATATTTGACAAGAAAATATAATTTGTCATCTTACGGAAAATATTCGACAATATGAAAGAATATTTTGCTACGACGAATCATCAAATGGCATAAACAAAAGATGGCTTTAGCTGTACTTTCGACTTACAAAAAAAAACAATTCATTTTTCAACAGTCAAAAAAATTTCATTATTACCCAGGCGTGAGCTGTAAGTAAAATCTAAAATATAAATAGCCACAATAAGAAGGAGTACATCAGGAGCAAACTGCATCCTGTATCCATTTATATATACAAACGCAACTATCGATGGAAGAGTAAGGGACAAGCGACAGATTTCTCTCCTGGCGTCAATAGCGATCTTATCGCGTGTCGGGCTCTTGATTCTCTTTCTCTCTCTCTCTCTCTTTTCTCGACCCAGCTTCGTCTCTTGAAACCTCATCTCACTCACGGCAGTGGATCCTTTTAATTAGTCTCGGCTCCATATCCCCTAAGATCAGTTAACAGCGCGGGCGCGAAGTGACGGACTTGAGACAATGTATGGGCGACTCCATGTCGAATTTCAGGTATCGAAGATTTTTATTCGTGCCACATTTATTTATATCCATTTATTTCTACAATTTTAAACAAAAAAATGTGATCGATTTTACAAACTTAAATATAAAATAAAATATGTGTTTTTGTTAGTACACATTTTTATTTTTTATTTACGTTTGTAAAATCGATAACGATTTTTCAATCATTAATTTATAATTATCTATATATGTATATATATATATATATATATATAATTTTTTAAATATAAAATAATACAATTTTATCAACGTAAATAAATATTATTTTTCGGACCCGAGTACAATCCCAAATTGAAGGTTATTGACTTTTCGTATAGAACACCCTGTAGGAAAATTAAAAGGTACTCTGGAAGGAAAATCGACCTTCGCAACCTTCTCGGAACGTGAAGTCGATTTGTTACTCGTTGAACATCGACCAAACGTTATTTGTAGCCTCGAATTCCTGTCCAAATGTTACGGGCATTTCTTCACTTCCTCGAAGAAAACAAAAGGGATCAAACGGTTGGGTTCTGTGGCTGGTAAGTCTGGAAATTCATCCGGGGACATATTTTTGTTTTTATCTCAAAATCGAACGACCCGAGGTCTTCTTTTCGAAATTTTACGCGGACAGATTTCAGCAGGGTCGTAACGAAACGGAAAAATGAATGTTTCGGTAAAAAAAAAATGGTGGTCGAAGGAAAAACGCGAAAAAAAACGGATTTGAAAAAAATGGAGAATACGATAGGATCTTAAGAGGGAGGAGGTCATAAAGGGTCATGATTCGAGTTCATATTCGTTTTATACATGGACATGGATATTCATACCGGAAATACGATATCTAATAAAAGTACCATAAATACCGGAATCAAAGACGCGACAGCGTTTGGGTGGACTTTTTTTTCTCTCGCATTACGGAGGCGAGGTGACTTGCAGCAGCAATGAAATCGACGATTTAATAATCGAGAAATTTAACTTCGGAAGTATCGTGTATCGGAGCGATTCATAATCCCAAAAAAATTGTTTAAATATGATACTCTTCAAAAGAGGTTTAATGAACTTGAACGAGCTTTGATGAATTTCGCGTAATAAATAAACAAACCCAAACGGAAAGTTAATTTCAGAAGTAAACAAACCCAAACAAAAAGTCACAAAAATATACCAGCCCAAACGAGAAGTTTTTCTCACGAATAATTAAATCCAAACCGGAAGTTCTATCTAGAATAGAAAAAACCCAGATAATAAATTCCCTTCAGTGGAAAAAAAAACCCAAATCGGAAGTTTCATTCACCAAGCCAAAAAAACTCTTACAGGGAGATTCTGTTTTTTGTCTCGTAATAAAAAAAAACCCAAATCGGAAGTTTCTCAAAGCAAGTAAATCCAAACGCAAAATTTGATCTCTGAATCAAGAAAAGCCAAAACCGGAAGTTTGCATTTCTTCGTTCTCTGAAGAAACGAAAAATCACAAACAGGAAGTTGGACTTTAGTTAGAACCAAGCAAAACAAAAAAGAAAATTTTTTCTTCGAGAATCGTCAGGTTGATGGCGACGGCCATATATCCGGTAGAATTTTTCGTGACCATAGAGGGAAACATGAATACGTGATCCGGGATACGGAACATCCTGCCATAAGAATAATTTTTGTTTTTTTATTTTTGTTAATATCTCTAACTAATTTCATAAGTAGACCCGCAGATACGGATACTTATAAAATCAGAGAAACGAAGGGAAATCACTAATGGAGATGAAGGGAAATAACGCAAATTAAAATGGACATTATGGATACGTATATAGGTGGTATCATCGCGTGTGGTTGAGCAGGAACGTTGTACGTCGAGTTGTATCCTAAGAGGCGGCGAAAATTCCTCGGGGATTGAACGTGGCGCGTTAAGATGCAGGAAATAAATAATATTCAATAAGCGTACCGTAAATACAGGTATTAGACGAATGACGAAGCGATAGGGTGTGGGTAATAAACTCTCATTTTTTTCTTCGTCTCTCTCTGACACGAGAGCTCGTTTGGGTCAGTCCCAGACCTCGGGAGCACAATTTTCCTCGTCTTTGATATTTGTTTCCTGTCACGGAGA
The DNA here is from genome assembly GCA_030522765.1 of Ophioninae sp. B BG-2022a. NCBI lineage: Eukaryota > Metazoa > Arthropoda > Insecta > Hymenoptera > Ichneumonidae > Ophioninae sp. B BG-2022a. Next base: position 20,082 of record JAPYZJ010000433.1, read on the forward strand.
TTCGCCAGTCTCGATCGCTCTACCCACGTGAGTTTCGAACCACTTAGCGACTCCGGAGGGACGAAGATAGAAAGAGAGAAAGAGAGGACACCTTTTTTAATCCTTATCTACGCATATCGCTCGCCCATATGCATTGCGGAGTTTGGGAATATTGGCAAAGTGAGATCATCCCAGCCCCCCCCAGGGGCGGATTTCTTGAGCCACGGGAACCCTGGTTTAAGATTTTTAGTCTATGGCCTCAGTTTTTTTAACTTTTCTCCGTCAGTTTTTCACGTATCCTAATGGTTCGGGTATCAAAATACGCGTGAGTGTTGGGTCCAGGTCGACATTCTCTTTGATTTCCGGTTCTCGCAACCGGAAGTCTATTTCTGAAGCTTTTTCCATCGTAAAATCATGTATAATCATGTTTTTTTAATGAAACGAAAATCTGGAAGTTTTAGGTCTTTCCAGAAGTAGTGACGAGTCACCTGGAAAAATTTGGAAACTTCCGGCTCGGATGCTTACAAAAAAAATGCGAAATTCTTGCCAAGAATTCATTTAAAAGCGTTTAAGGCTTCGTGTGTACCTATGTATACGTACATACGTACACACAGAAAATTTCGAGATGTGCGCCGCTCCTGACTTTCCCCGAAATTAAATGTCACAAATTTTGGACGATATTTTCTCGAAATCTTAAACAAATTGTAGATTACTTACAAATTGTAGATTTCCACGGATTTCATAAAATATGCGATGAAATCGAGTGATTGCGGTCTCAAAATATATGTTTTTAATAGGTATATCTACTATCTATATATTATTATCATTCGATATTATTTTTTCGTTTATGTATTGATCATGTGTTTACGAATAATTCACTCATTCTTGATATTTCTGTGAATTCTTTTTTTTTCGAATTGTTTTTAGTAATGAGACTTACGTTTTGTACTATCTCATTTTAATCATGCTCTAATTTTGTTAGTTTTAAGTTTTCCCATTTTTATTTTTTTTTTGCTCGAAAGTTTTACTGGGGCATAATAAATCATATCATTATTATCTCAATCCGCTATACCGACCGAGCTGGGATATCGCCCTTTTTTAATTTCGGAATTATTTTTCATTTCGGTTCAAATACGTCCCTGCGAACGTGGTTTTTTTTTCTCGTATAGATTTTATCTCGTTCTCGAGGCTCTTTATTCATCATTTTATTTTTTGTCATTCTCACTACTTTTTTTTTTTAATTTTTTTTTACTTCTTCCCGGACTTATCGCGAAGTAACGAAGATATAAAGAGTGCTCGCTTCGCGAGATCGAGGAGAGCCACGAGAGTCAATTTCGCCGAAGAGAAGATCCTTCGGATTCCCTCCTATCGTTTTTGGGTCCGAAACTCCGTGTGGCCAGGATCATCCTCTCGTTTAATCGCGGACTCTCCAATGGATTAGCTCATCCTCGCTTACTCGTACGAACCAAAACTTCAATTTTACATACATACGGTCTCGTTTTCTCATTCCTTTTTACGAATTTTTTTCGACCCGTCGTAACCGTCGTAACTTTAAGTGGTTTCAATTCGTCGTGCCACGCAGACGATGAATTTTTAAAAAATAATAACAGCGAGGGACCAACCAAGCGGCAAAAACGTTTTGGACGAAAAGCGTGAAATTTATGGCTGCGTTCGAGTAATAAAATCGCGAAAGACTTGAGTAGCCAGGGAGGGCTCGTTGAAAAATTAAGAAAAAAATTTTGGAACAAAGATCGAATTATCGAAAAAATTAAGACGACGTTTTTTTCGTTTTTTTTTTTTTACTATACCGCCATTCTATTTTCGAATTTTTTCGTTTTTCAAAAAAAAAAAAATTCTTCGCAACTCCCGATCACATACAAAAACCATCGAACTTTGTAAGTGTTCAAGAAAAGCCTCTTCCGGCTCAAGGCCATAACCGTTGTAACTTCGTAGAAAAAAAAATTAAAGAAATATACAATCTTCAATTTCAAACTTAAATTTTGATAACAGCATGTATTGTGCTGATAATTCACTATGTATAATTAAAATAAAGATTCAGTAGGAAATATTGAAAACATTTTTTGTTTTCGAAAGTTTTGGGGTTGAGAGGAAACCCGAACTTCGAATGACCAGAAACCTCAAAATTACGAATTTGAATATACCGAAACTATAAATATCGTAAATTTTTGGGTTTGCTTGGGTTTGCTTAAAATGAAGGGTTTAAAATCAAACTAACGAACCCAAACAAACCCAAACAAATATCGTAAACCTTTGTGAAATTTGTCCTTTCAAACTATTAAAATTCGGAATTTTGAGGTTTCTGGTCAATCGAAATTTGGGTTTCCTACTCAGTCCCATTTGTTTGGGTTCGCCACAAGGCGGCGGTTGCTATGGCAATTGCGTTCATTCAAAGTTAGACACTCGAGGATCAGAGCTCAATCCGTTTGACATTGTAGTTTTGGATATTTGAAAAGTAGGCTTTATTAGGCACTGGGCCTTACATGGGTCAGGTACCTTATTGACAAAAAGAAGACAAAGTGCCGGAGCTTCAGATTTATTCAGGACCTATCCCAATGTGAACATATATTCCATGTGCGAAACGCTGCCGTGGTAATTCCGTCCGAGCCTTTTTTCTTCTTCTTGTTCTTTCGCTTTTTTTTTCCTTTTTTTTTCGATTAGTCACGCGTCGCGAACCGTATGCGCGCGCAGTGTACGTGCTAAACCCATTCGTCACGAGCCGTCAAAAGGGAAGCTCGTTCTCTCGTCTCTCGCGAATTCGTTTTTTTTTTTTTTTTAAGGATTTTTGGTCAGATACGTCGGTGGTTACGCGGTCACCCTCCGGTCCATCACCGGGCAGAGCCGAGAATCGACGCAAATATCGAATGGATGGGTAGATCGATAGATATATGTATTTATCTCTCAGCTAGCTATGAGGCAAAATATGATAATACAAAATAAAACAAAAAATAGAAAATTGACAAAATATTATAACGAAAAAAATCAATAAAATAGTACAATAAATCCTGCAATGTAATAATCATCAGCTCAAAACCAAATAGTGATCACTTATGAAGAGAAAATTAATAATAAAATTAATAATAATATCAATAATAATAATAATAATAATAATAAATAATAAAATAATAAAATAATAATAATAATAATAATAAGTAATAAAATAAAAAATTAATAATAATATTGAATAATAATGAAAATAATGATAACAATGATAATAACTGCCATCGAAAAAAATTCTCTACAAAGAATAGTCTGATTTGGTCAATATGAGCCAAAAGAGAATTTGCATTAAACAGTGCTATCTTTCAGAGATTCTATTAGGTTGTTGGACGATGGATAATATTTAGTATGAATCAAAGAAAATTCTATTGCAGATGAAAAGATCTAAGAAATTAGCAAATAAATAGTAAATGGAATAAACGAAATTTTTTAAATATAGATTTTTGGTGTTCAAAAAAGTAAACTTTCAAAAAGGAAAGGAAAATTAAAGAATTGCAAAAATTGGAATTCGAGATGACCCGAGGAGAAGAAAATGACAGGAAGAAAAATAAAAATGTTTAAAAAGGTTTAATTTAAGGGGTAAATCTCGATCTATGGGTTTGTTTAGATTGTGGTAAAAAAAATGGCGTATAGAGACGAATAATACGTGGTTGAAAAAAAAAATTAAATTTATTAGTATAAATTTAATTCTAATTTATTAGCATAAATTTATGCTAATAAATTAGAATTTTGTTATAACTTTACTTTTTTAGGTTCGATCGAAAAATCGCAAATGGTCGCAATCGGTATACCATTTTTTTTTTCTTCAACGTATGGATTGAAGACACATCAGGTGCTGTTACACTGTATTCTTTCTTTCTCTTCCTTTCTCCCGCAGTTTCTATCTCGCAATGGGTTCTTCAAGCTGCCATAGGAGCTCATTACCCCGCGAAATTCCTACTTTGAGATATCAAGAGGCCGAGATCGTTCGTGTCGTGCATCTTCTTTCTAGATAAGGGCATGATTCATGCCTCCAATGCCATTGGATCGTTGGGAGGCCTATTTTAGCCAGACGATGACGATGACGATAATAATGATGATAATGATAATGATGATAATGATAATAACGGTGGTGATGATGAAACTTTTATTAAGCGTGGCTATAACGACCTCGATTTTCTTTTTCCCCTCCTATTCCTTATTATTATTATATAGCGAGAGATTTTTTAAATTTTCTATATTATTTATCATTCTTTATTTTACAATATATCAATATATTATTATATTATTAGTTTTACTTCTAATTTATATATTACGGGTAGAAAAAAATTAATTTGTATATTCATTTTTTTAAATATATATAATATATTAATTAGAAATAAACCTAATAATATAATAATTTATTAGTAAGACAGACACAGAATATACATATGTAAAAATATGCATATTCAGTAGTTCTCAATGATTTATCTAATAATATAATTCAATATATATATATATATATATATTGAATTATTAAAAATGAATTGACGAATTTATACATGTATATTTGTATATGAATTTATTTATTAATTCGTGACCTTCTCGTTTATAATTTTTTTCTTTACTGCCTTTTCTAGACAATTCCTCAGCTGTTTTTAAATCGGTATATATATGTATATACAATATATACAAATATATGTTTATACGAATACACACACACATACGATAAAACGATACCGGTTAGGATTATCATTGATTTAGAGTTGAGTTCTGCGAAGAATTTATTGATGTCGTGCGAGAGTCCTGTGGCAGAAACAGACATTCGAATAATTTATATATATGTATATATATATATATATATATATATATATATATATATATATATAAATGTGAAAAAATCTTCGTCCTGATCTACGGGAAGATATCGAACGTAACTTCGGCAGCAAGATATCATCGACGTGTCGCGGGACAGTAAAGCCCCCTTCAAAGTGGCCATACTGGCATGAGAAGAAAAGAACTCTCCTGGCTCTCGTCTCGGGAATCACTTATAAGCGTGTAATCCGCGTGACACAGAGACGTCAAGATTATCCAAGGGATTTGTCTCGTGTAACGTTTAACTGGAAATAAAATTTAAAAGAAAAGAGAAAAAATTGAAAAAAGACATACAAGCCCGAAGAGGAGAAAAAAAAGTGGATTTTTGGACGTTTGGTGACACGTAGGATACCGTGGTCCCTCCTTTTGGCTCTCTCTGGTCTACAGTGTGATGCGAGATCCAAAATCGATAAAAGACGAGATCCACAATTCAAACGTTCATTAGCCTTTTGTATTTTCTTCTATTTCATTTTTCATTTTTAGTTTGTGGCTTTTGATTTTTTTTGGGCAAAAAATCTATAATTTATTTATCGAAGACTTTGCAAAATGGCAATTAAATTTCTTCGTATGGAACAAAACGATAAAATCGCTAAATAATAATTAACTGTTTTGGAACAGTATTTGTAAACATATAAAGCTAACTATAAATATTGAAATAAAATTAATTAAATAAACTAAATTAAATATCGTTTAAAATGAATATCAAAATACGGATTTAATTTGCTACAAAACAATTTCATAGTTTACTGTAACAACCGTGTGAAACTAAAATTCATATCCTCATAACTACTGAATTATTTACCCAAAAAATCATAAATAATTCTTTAAATAATAAATACTCAAAATTATTATTTATATATTTCCCTAAAAAATTCCCTATTCCTTTTCCCATGAAAAATATTATTCCCATTATTTATAATTATTAAAATATTCATTATTATACAAGAAAGTATTGTTCCTAAAATTCCTAAGAATTTTTGGCGATTTTTCAAAATTTCACCAGTACCACTGAATACCTGATAATAATCAGCCCAAATAATGGGAATTCGTAAATAATTCTTTAAATAATAAATAGTCAAAATTATTATTTATATATTTCCCTAAAAAATTCCCTATTCCTTTTCCCATGGAAAATATTATTCCCAATATCTATAATTATAAAAATATTTATTATTATACAAGAAAGTATTGTTCCTAAAGTTCCCAAGAATTTTTGGCGATTTTTCAAAATTTCACCAGTACCAGGTTTCACTGAATACCTGATAATAATCAAACCCAAGGAATGGCGAATCAAAAGGATCGTCCGGATCCCATGGCGCCCGCCGAACACGTTCTCCTCCTTCGAGCGAAATAATATGCGCCTGCATACAATGCAATATGCAGTAGGTAGGTGTACACGTGAATTACACGCGTATGTAGAAGGTGAGAGGCGAGCCGTGCACTCGTGCCTATGTTCACCACCAGTAGCTTATCACGGGGCTATTATGTAAATCGATCTAAATCGTAACATATACATATCCACAAATATATATATATATATATATATATATATATATATATATATATATATATATACGAGTCTCCAGATCGATACATAAATGTACACATGATCCAGCATCCCGAGTCGATAATTTCCAACAGTTTGTCAATTTTTCACGAGCAATCTTCGTGAAAATTGATCGACACGATGAGCAATCCTATCCTCCATTCGGATTGAAAATGAATACCTACCGCTGATCATTCCAGTCGATAAAATGCACTAAACGCGATCAAGTGGCTTCGAATTATCGAGAAATGCCCGGGGAAATACAAATTTCGTTCAACTCAAGAATCATTCTGCGTGGGGCATAAACTACTTTTAAAAAAAAACTTAGTTGAAAAAGTATCGAACTAATAATATATCTTAGACTAAAAACATTAATTTATAATTTAATAGCATTTTTATATTTTATATTTACATTTAAATATATTTTTTTAATTTTGTTTGGGTTTATTTATTTAACCCAAACACAACAAAACAAAATTTAAAAAGTATATAAAAAAAGGCTATTAAATTATAAATTAATTATTTGAGTCTAACATTTATTATTAGTTCGATACTTTTTCAACTACGTTTCAACTGGTTTGTTTGGGTTAAATAGACCCAAAAAAAACCAAAAGAATCAATTTTCATCCAACAATTTCAATTTTCAATCAACAATCAAGTTAAACAAACCCAAACAAACCCAAACAAAATTTAAAGATATAAAAATTTAAAGATAATAAAATGTAAAATTTATTATTATTATTATTAATATTGTTATAATTGTTATTATTGTTATTATTGTTATTATTATAATTATTGTTATTGTTATTATTATTATTTCTAACCTAGAGTCGCTCCATTTAACGCTTTAGTGCTCGGCACATAACGTGGAAGTCACGAACTGCCGCAAAAATTATATTTATTACAAGCACGATGTTGCCACAGGGTGCAAGAGGGGTAGGGCGAGGAAAGATTTCGTGAAGCCGCGATCAGACCAGAGTGCACAATTTAGTCCCATATAGCGGTCGAGGCTTCAAGCTCGCCGCGGCTGGAAATGACTCGTCCATTAGAGAAAAGTGTATATGTGTACGTAGATTCCTCCATAATGTTATGTATTATATCTGAGGGGCGAGGAAGGAAGGCTAATTCTAAGGTGCGTGCAGCGCTTCCGATTATACGAATAAATCCCTTGTTCTAACTTGCTTACAAACTTTTTTTTTGTTTTTCATAATTTTGAAACAATAGTGTCATTTGAGAATTATTAAGATTTTTAATATAATTAATGATTATATTTAATAATCAATGATTATGTAATTATTGATTTTTATAATTATCAGTCGATTTTTTTGTAAATTGAATAGTTTTTATTGAATTAAAAATATTTTTGCATGTTAAAATAATTTTCGTAATACGTAAATAATAAGAAGTATTGTGTAAAAATGATTGTAAATTTAATGATTAATTATTCATTTTTATAACAATCGGTGGATTTTTGAATGGGTGAGGTTTTTTTTATTACCCTAAAATGTTCCAGTTTTTCGAAAATAATTTCAATCAGTGATTTTCGAATAATAATGATAAATGCTATTTTTTTTTTAAAACCAAAAAAGTCTCAAAAATTAATTTTTTTTCTCAATTAAACAATGATAATAATCATCGAAGAATCATAGAATTATGCCTTAGAAGCCCTATCACACGAAAAAAAAATTCAAAAAAACTTGCAATAACATTTTTTCGATTTTCTTTCTTAATTTACAAATCGAAAGAAAAAAGAAAGAAAAAAAAAACTATGGAACCGTGGATGATCATACACATACATCCGGTTTCAACGTCTTCACCAGTATAATTATCATTCGGTATTTTATCGTGGCCGATCATCTAAATTGGAAGCGATAAAATTTGTAGCGAAATACTCGCGAGGCCACCCTCTCGCCAGTGAGCTCTTTAGTCCACGTACCCGAACGTGCGTATGCTCACACACGCATGCACACATCGTTCTCCTGTCGAGAACGTCAGAATGCATTTGAGTCATCATTCCCCAGGGTCTGCAGGTACAAAAACGAAATAAAAAGAAAAATTTAAAAAAAAAACGATACATACAGAGCAGAATAAAAGAGGACTAATAAAATTAAAATATCGCTACGAGAGGTTGCTCGCCATAGCCCGGTATCGTGTTGCTTTTTTTTTTTAATTTTTTCTTTTTTTTTCACCGAAGCGTATTAGCGCTCATAATTACTATCCTGCATACGTGGCGAGAAAAGTAAATGAATAATTACCGTGTCTCGAGGAATTGACGAGGAAAAACACAGTCGTACCGCCGTCAATCTGACACTTGTTTGCAACAAATATATACATATATATCTATCAAGATTAAAAAATTATATATATATTTATATATAATTTTAATTATTTTAATTTTAATTAATTTTAATTATTAATATATTTATATTTAATTTTAATTAATTTTAAGTATTAATATATTTATATATAATTTTTAAAAAATTATATATATATTTACATATAATTTTTTTTTTCACTATACACAGGGTGACTTTCATAACGTGGCCATGCTTTTATTTAAGGGTCTTGCGCGATGATTTTGGGACTGAAAAAAATATGATTCTTAATTGTTTTTCAAGCCTACTTTGAAAAAATAATACGCCGTATTTTTGTTGAAAATAGTGTGTGCTAGAGAAAATAACGTATTTTGAAAAAAATAAAACAAAATATCCATAATGTGGCCATGCTTCTTTTGAGGGTCTTGAGCGATGATTTTGGTACTGAAAAAAAAAAAATATGATTCGTAATTGTTTTTTCAAGCCCTCTTTAAAAAAAATAAGTCACATTTCTGTCTTAAATAATGTGTGTCAGAGAAAATAACGTATTTCGGAAAGAAAACGAAATATCCATTCCGAGCAGTTACAAACTAATTTTTCGTTTTTTTTTCGAAATGCGTTATTTTTTCTGATACACGTTATTCAAAATAAAAATGTGCTGTATTTTTTTTCGAAGAGGGCTTGAAAAACCATTAAGAATTATATTTTTTTCAGTCCCAAAATCTTCGCGCGAAACCCTTAAAAAAAACATAATCGTATTATAAAAGTCACCCTGTATATGCACATATGAAGCTTGTTGCTCGGCATTTTTCTTTTTTTTTTGCTGTATATATGCAAGTGTATGTGCGCCATATAAACATTTTTAAAAATGCAAGGAACAAGCTCCAGGCGACGTAATAATTTAGTCAAGTGCGTCTGATCGAAATGAGAAGTGACTCTTTCCCTCCACCTCAAAGCTTATAATTAAATGCAGTTTGCACACCTACAAGCCTCGCCGTGCACGTAAATAAATAAGTAATTAAGATTTCATTGTTTTACTGTCGTAAACTATAATTTTTTTAATAAGTATTTTAAAGAATCGTGCAGATTATTTTATATAAAAAACAATATTGATTATGTTTAGTCATATTTTTGGAAAACTAAAACAATAATTTGAAAAACAATATATTAATAGAGTACATTTTAAATAAATTGGGTAAAAAAGAGGATATTGATGTAAACAGTTAGAAAAAGACGAGAGCAAATATTGTTAATAATTAAAACTTAAAAAATAAGAATAAAAAAAAGCAATTATACCATCGTCACCTTACTTCATGGCTTTTTTTCGTATTAATGTAAATAAACTTTTACAAACGTTTGAATCTCAAAATCCTACTGGACATTGACTTAACAAAAAATTTGAAAAAACGGTTTTTGACTTTTAAAAACAAAAATCATCAAAAAGTTATGAAAACTCCTCGATTTATCGAAATTATGACTATTAAAAATATCACAATAAAAGGAAGAAACCCCTTAACACTGACTTGAAAAAAAAACCTTAAAAAAATCCTTTTATCGTCTTTAAAAAAAATCGCTAAAACGTTACAAAAACCTTTCGATTTTTCCAAATTGTATCTTTTAAAAATGTTATCATAAAAAAAAACAAATTGTTTTCATTGACTGGGAATAAAAATCTATAAAAAAAACTTTTGGTACTAGCTTTTAAAAGTCATCGAAACATCACGATAATATTTCGATATTTGGCAATATATCTTTGCAGAATATTTTATCGGCAATTAATGTTTAAAAAAAAACGATTTTCGTTTACGTCGGTCCGAGGAGTCCACGATGAAGTCTTCGGCTCGACGTTGCATAATAAGTCGGTCACTTTTGCCGCTCGGACGGTTGAGCGGAAACGGCGGCGGCCGGGGGGGGGGGTGTTCTCATACGTACGAAGAGGGTGTACAGTAAAATCTGCGCCCTCGAGTGTTCCCCGGGGAAATAATATCTTGATCCCGCACACGTGTTGGATCGGGAGCCTGGCCTTCGTGCCAGGAACTTCACCGTTGAAATAAACCGAAACAGCAAATAGGCAAAAAAAAAACAAAAAAAAAACAAAAAATTTAAAAAAAAATTTAAAAAACGTGGCGGACGTTAAGAGGTGAAGAAAGGCGAGGAGATCGAAAGATAATATTCCCAACGGCGAGAGAAAGAGAGAGAGAGAGAGGTAAAGTTAAAAAGGAATAATAATATTGGAAAAAAAAAAAAATTACGAAACGACAATTTAAAAAAATTGTCTTTTTTTAACTTCGCGAGCATACAACAGATGAATTATTTTCGTGGTTCTCACGTTCGTCAGGACAACCACGGCAGATTATCTCACGTGGCGAGTTTCGGGACGCGAGGTGAGAGGGAGAAAGGAAAGAAGCGAGGGAGGGAGGGAGATGCATTCCGATGCAAATAACTCGCCCCGGGTCGCTGCGTAATCGTTGCAATTTCATGCTTCTCAGAAATCCAACTCTTCTCGATTTTCTACTCGTCCTTTTCGCCTTTTAATATCTTTTTTTTGTTCTCTCTCTCTCTCTTTCCCTCTGTCTGTCCCTCTCTTCAATTCTTGTGGGCTCGCGTGTGGCATCAAACACCGGGCTTTCGCCCTTCGCACCCTGGGGCCGGGCAACGAAAGGTACACGTTTCGTCTCCTGGTCCAGCCACCAAGTTCATACGGAGGCCTTAAGAGCCAATTTGGACACTGGAACAAGTCGATGTGTATTTACAAGAAACGACAGTGTAAGAAGGAATGGTCAATGGTCCATTTTCACCATTCCTTCTTCGACTATCCATTGTCAATTAACTGTTTATAGTTAATGGACTCCGCATATTGTTTATTGTACTGCGTATTGCTAATGAACTACGCATATTGCCAAATGACTCGCCATTTTATTAATGGACTGTGTCAATTATCAATAGACCTTGTCAAGTATCAATAGACCTCGTCAATTATCAATAGGCTATGTAAATTGCCTATGTCAATTATTAATAGACTATGTAAATTGACTATGTCAATTGACTATGTCAATTGACTATGTCAATTATCAATAGACCCTGTCAATTATCAATAGACCTTGTCAATTATCAATAGACTATGTCAATTATCAATAGACCCTGTCAATTATCAATAGACCTTGTCAATTATCAATAGACCTTGTCAATTATTATTAGACTATGTCAATTATCAATAGACCTTTTCAATTATCAATAGACCATGTCAATTATCAATAGACTATGTCAATTGACTATGTCAATTATCAATAGACCTTGTCAATTATCATTAGACTATGTCAATTACCAATAGACCTTTTCAATTATCAATAGACCATGTCAATTATCAACAGACTATGTCAATTGACTATGTCAATTATCAATAGACCTCGTCAATTATCTATAGACCCTGTCAATTATCAATAGACCTTGTCAATTATCAATAGACCCTGTCAATTATCAATAGACCTTGTGGATTATCAATAGACCTTGTCAATTATCAATAGACCCTGTCAATTATCAATAGACCCTGTCAATTATCAATAAACCTTGTGGATTATCAATAGATCCTGTCAATTATCAATAGACCTTGTCAATTATCAATAGACTATGTCAACTGTCAATAGACCTTGTCAATTATCAATAGACCTTGTCAATTATCAATATACCATGTCAATTATCAATAGACCCTGTCAATTATCAATAGACTATGTCAATTATCAATAGACCTTGTCAATTATCAATAGACCTTGGCAATTAGCAATAGACCATGTCAATGATCAATAGAGCTGATGGAAACATTATGATTGAGGCAATGATTAACTATTGTCAGAGACTTGGAAAAATAGATCGCGAACGAATTTCTGCTTTCGGTGAAATTAATTGGACTCATCTTTTCGATGTTTCATTGTTGAAGGGTGGTCGGTGCAGTGGTCGTAGGGGCGGCGGTCTGCAGCCGGATCCCCGGCCTGGCAAAGAGTCAACGCGAACAGTGCAGAAAGGCACCTCACGCGATGCCCGCAGTGGGCGAGGGCGCCGAGCTCGGGCTGCGCGAGTGCAGACACCAGTTCAGACATCACCGCTGGAATTGCTCGCACGTCACGAACGATCAGGTCTTCGGCCACGTCGTTGTCGTAGGTGAGTTTCAATCTTTATCCTTACTCTTCGGATTTTTAGTGTTCAAGATTTTTTAAGTAATCTTTTATTTTACTCAACATTTCTTTTTTTACTTTATTTAAATTTATTTATTCATAATTTATAAAATATTAATAATCTGATGAATCTAAAATCGTAAATAGATGTGCACATTTTTTACAAATTATTTTTTGTTAATTCAAACAAGTAAAATTTGTATTTCTTTAAAATAATATAACCAATTAGAATGTAAAATCACAATTAATATTAAAAATGAAACAGATTATAAAATATAAACGATTCATTTAAAAAATAACTGATTTGAATTTCAAATCACGAAAAATGGAAATATTTGATGAAAAGTAAAATTCCAACCATCTAATAAAACTAAACATTTGTTAAGTACTGAAACATAAGTAATATCTAATAAAAACGAATGCACTTAAAACAATGTGAAAAATTATTTGAACTTTATTGTTTTCAAATGAGAAAAGTAGCGTATAAATAAATCTTACAAGTACAAGGACGACGGAGGCGATGTTTCACTAACTTAATTAGTAAAATTAACGACACCCACTCGTCATGTCGAAGCTAAGTGCTTCGATACATTACACTCTCTCTCTCCCTCTCTTTCTCCTTCTCCCTGTCTCCGACGTTATGATGAGATAATTTTCTGTACCGTTGTTCATTTATTCCGGAACTCTTTGTTATTGTCATTAGCATTATTATTGTAATAATTATTTATAGCTTCTCGTTCTTCTATATCGAATCACTATATTTAGTCTTCTACGATGGTTATGACATGATCAAATGTTGTTTTTAAATAATTTTGTTTATTATTATTATCACATTTATTCATTCATTATATTCGTTATATTTATTTTATCTTCTTATGGTTATCACATTTATTCATTCATTGAATTCATTATATTTTATTCATTATTACATTATTTTTAATACATTGTTTTATCATTATTATTATTATCATTATTATTATTATTATCACCATTATCGATTGTTTTATATACAATTTCTCAATTACCACTATATTTTGCCAAAACCTACATGCTCACTTTTTTCCTGATAGCCTTTAAAGGGCCAATTAATTAATTAATTATAATCTCCCTCAAACCTTCCTCTCTCTTTCTCTTCTTCTCTTTCTTTCCTACTCTCTCGCTCTTCCCATACATACTTGAAGACCTTTTCTCATTCGTATACAAATTAGAGTGAAATAAGTTATTTGGTATCACATAGGTAAGGTGCATATGGGTATTTATTGGATAGCTTTATATACAGGAGAATGCGAGAATTAAAGGAGCGAGTCCGGTTCTCGTGTTACCGTTTTGTACGCGCTTCCTCGGGAGCGCAGGGGCTCGCATAATACGCGCGTAACTTATGCTCGACACGTGAGAATCCTCTAACCCCCGCCCCTCTACTTCTACCATCTCTCTCTCTCTCTCTCTGTGGTTCTCCCTCTCTCTCTTTCCCTCTCTCTCTTTCCATTTCTCTCTCTCTCTCTCTCTCTCTCTGGTTCTCCCTCTCTCTCTCCTTCCATTTCTCTCTCTCTTTCTCTCTCTGGTTCTCCCTCTCTCTCTCCTTCCATTTTTCTCTCTCTCTCTTTCTCTCTCTGGTTCTCCCTCTCTCTCTCCTTCCATTTCTCTCTCTGGTTCTCCCTCTCTCTCTCCTTCAATTTTTCTCTCTCTCTCTCTTGCTCTCTCTGGTTCTCCCTCTCTCTCTCCTTCAATTTTTCTCTCTCTCTCTCTTTCTCTCTCTGGTTCTCCTTCTCTCTCTCCTTCCATTTCTTTCTCTCTTTCTCTCTCTGGTTCTCCCTCTCTCTCTCCTTCCATTTTTCTCTCTCTCTCTCTTTCTCTCTCTGGTTCTCCCTCTCTCTCTCCTTCCATTTTTTTTCTCTCTCTCTTTCTCTCTCTGGTTCTCCCTCCCTCTCTCCTTCCATTTCTCTCTCTCTCTCTTCCTTGTTTCTCTTTCTCTCTCTCCCTCTCTGCTCCCTCTTTCCAACTTCTCGAATGGTCAGAACAAGAACATCAGCAAAGATCCTTGTTCCCTCGCAATCCTGAAGCCACCTTTCCAGTGAGTTTCACTTGTTGCGAAAAGAGAGAATCCCAGAGAGAGAGAGAGAGAGAGAGAGAGAGAGAGAGAGAAAGAGAGAGAGAGAGAGAGAGAGAGAGAGAGAGAGAGAGAGAGAGAAAGAGAGAGAGAGAAAATAAAAAACACAGACATTTGAACACCCACGCGAAAACGTCTTTTTCTCTCTCTTTCTCGCCCTCTCTCTCCGTGTCGGACAGGCACGAAGAATCCAAATGTTCCCCGCGAGAATTTCATCAACATTGTTTGGCTGGAGGATACGTGCGATCCACGTTCCTTCCTCCAGTGACGGGACAATCTCTGAAATTAAAAAAAAAAAAAAGAAATAAAACGAGAAACAAAAAATAACACCTAAACGAAAAAAGAAAAAGAGTGGGAGAATTCTTTTTCGTCCCACTCCCCAGCGTAGGATGAGTACAGGACGGACTTGAGGACGAGATAATCCGGATGCTGTGTGCGGAAGCTGACGTCCGATTCCCGAGATTAAAATATTATTCGATGGTATTTGTCAGCGCGAATTACAGATCCGGAAAGGAGAGAGAGAAATAGATAGACGAAAATTGATATATTCTTCAATTGAAAGTTTTATTTTTTTATGATTCTACCATTTTTTAACAAAGAAAATAAAAACCCAACATAAAATTTACTGCTCTCGATTTGAGATGCAGAAAGATATGAAGAAAACGAACAAAAACAAAGACAAGGATTTTTTATTGTTAAAACATTTTCGTTATTTTTTATTTAATTATTCTTCAATACATTTTAATTGATTTATTGCAATTCAATCATTCTATTGAGTGTTTTGAATTACTATACCTTCAAAAAAGTTTTTCAAACTAAAAATCTTTTATCCTTCAATAACAATTATTTTTTTGTTTTCATTTAAAATATTGAAAAAATCGCAGTAACTATGTAATAACAATAGCTTTCAAAACTAATCATTTTAGCCCCATTGCATATGGCCATTTTGATATTTTTTCTTCAAATTTTATTTCTTCCTCAAAAAATGACATTCCGGGCGTAAAAATGATCGCAAAAATTGAAAAAAAAGCCAAATGAAGGTGGCTTCGTCCTCTTCATCCGGCCGTTTCGTAAATCAATGTACGATTTTATTTCGCCGAGATATTCCATATTTTATCCAGATGGAAAAAAAATATATAAATATATATATAATATATATTAATTATAATATATTAATTATAATATATAATTGTAATATAATATTAATATAATTATATTTAATATATATATATATATATATATATATATACATTAAACAATCTCTCTGAATGCATCGAAGGAAGTGCGTGCGTTCAACGTCAAAAAAACAACGAAAAAGATAAGAGGCTTCAATTAATGTACACACAGATACGAGTGCGCGGAAATGCGTCGAGAAGATGACGGAGCACGGAGAGGGAGGGGGAAGGAAAAAGCAAGATGAACGAGAATAAAACCACAGAGGAAAGATTTAAATTAGAGGAATAAAGAAAAAAAAAATAAAAAAGGGAGTATAAATAACACTTATGAGCGAAGGGGGCAGTCGGTCTCGCTAACTTAATTAGTGAAATTAACGGGGCCCGCTCGTCATGTCGGAGCTAAGTGCGCCGATACGCCGCACATTCTCCTTATTTCCCATCTAGATGTATATTTATTTATGTGTATATTTATAAAAGAGCATAGAGGTGTATGAGGCGAGTACGGCGGGTGGTTCTCGCAATCGTTCCACATACTCCCTACGTTTCTCTTCGTCTCGTCGCTTTTCTTTGTTTCTTAAAAGATTATTAATAATTTTTATTAATAACAAAACAAAATTATAAATTTGTTATGGTATTTATATTACATACATTTATTTATATTATATTATATTTATATAATATATATTAATATAATATATTATATTATATTTAATTTATTAATAACAAAACAAAAATTATAAATAATTTTTGTTTTTTCTTCGAAATTTTTATTTTTCTTTGGTTTTTCTTCCTCGTGGATGATTGCGAATATTTTCTTCGTCTGAGGACACACTTTTTCACATTTTCTTTTAATATATTGTATCGTATTTTTAATTATGTTTATTTTGGGTAATTAATTAATTTATTGATTTTGTTTTAATGGCTGAATAGTTTTTAATGTATTATTAATTTGTTATATTATATTTTTGTATTTTTAAGATTTTTATATTGATTTACAAGTCGAAATGCCAAATGATCGCTTCGAAAATATGTATTTCGAGCTCATGTATTTTTTAAATCGATATTTTGTAATTAATAAAAAAATTATATTAATTTTGTCCTTCAAGTTACAAATGTATTTGCGACAATACTTTTACACTACAAGTTTTTGATGAATTTTACTTGTACAAAATAATTTGCGAAAATATTTTTGTAATAATACTTTTTTAGAATATTTTTATAAAACAACTTGTCAATTTAATAAATCATTGAATACTACAAATAATTAAATACTTCGAGGAGAATAATTAACCGTTTGGATATTTAAAGGCTAAATTAATATAATTAATATAATAATTAAATATTTACTATTTCCATTTCAAATTAATGTACCAAATATTAATTAACTTATGAAATATTTCAAAAAAAATTAATAAAGAATTAAATAGTTCAAGAACACTTTTCCAAGTCCCCAGTTCCATCTGAAAAAAAAATTCCGTAGTTTTCCATTTTTGAAATTCCTTCTCGCACACATATTTATTCGTGACAAAAATGTGCAATCTCTTTTTACTTTCCAGAATGGAAAAAAAATCATTAAATATCACGTTTCTCTCGGTCGCAAAATAATTTTCCCTTTTCAACGAATCAAGCCAAATCTCCCTCTGGCTTTCAAAAGTGACAAAACCCAAAAAAAAAAATGAAAAAAAAAAAAAAGGAATCTTCTCCAATTGCGCAGACTGGAAAGAATTCACGACGATAATGCTTGCGCACGAATATTCATGCTCGTACGAGCTCTTTGCTCATCCGCCCCGATCTTCCGATAAAGATAAGACACTGGGACGAGTAATCGGATTATCTGTACGGATCTCATATAAGGCCGAGATATTAAAGACGAGAAAGAGTGCGCCCGCAATTGCAAATAATCCGGGATGGGGCTATGAATTATTTCGTTTGATTGCGCAGATCCGAGCTCCTCGAGAGTGATCGTAAAAGACCTGAATTTTTGACATTACAGGTAACGTCGTTAATATATACGTACATGCACGCGAATGTGTACTAAAATCGGCGAAATGTCAGAATAATGTAGAATCGACGAGAGTACGAAACGTCACAGGAACATTTGTCCTGTCGATCACTGAACGAAACGACAGATGTACAGGACGATCCAAAAAGAAAAATCCAAAAAAATAAATTGAATTTTTAATACCATCGAAATTTCTCACAAAAGTACCCAATTTTTTCTCCAATTAAATTTTTCCCCCGAACGATTAAAACTTTGAGTTTATATTAAAGTACATACAGGGTGACTCGACCTAAAAACCGTTGAGAAAAAAATCATGATTTCTTCCCGAACTTTTTGACACGGTATTTTGTCCTCGCATTTTGAAAATATTCTATATAGTTGTTTTGTTGGTACCTTTCGATAGAAAAGTTTCAAACACAATTAATTTGAACTAGTATTTTTTTGTTACTATTTGAATTAAAAAAATACCAAATTGTACTAGCTAAAAATTGAAACGAATTAATGCGATTGATTACTAGTTTACGAATAAACGTGATTAGTCTGATTAATTATTATTTTTAGATTGAACGTAATTAATCTGATTAATTAATAATCAATAACCAATTAATTACTTAACTAATTATCCGGAACTAACTAATTATTAGTGACTAATTAATAACCAATAACTAGTTAATTACAAATACGTTAATAGCTAATAATTAACTAATGAATAGCAAGAAATAACAATGATTTTCTCTCGGGCGTTTATTTTCAGGGCACCCTGTATACATCGATATATATATAGATCTTTTAAGGCCCTCCGAGCGTCCGGAATACGCGCGTGGCTCCTTCTTCTCGCGCACCCCCTGTCACGATCAAACGCGCGCTCCTCTTTATCGCGAAGCGAAACGAGCGTAATGAAACGTTGTGTTCGTTCGCGACGAGGCGGGCCCACAACGATCCTATGAATATTCAATGCGAATCGTGCACTCGACGATCAGGCTCCATTATATACCGCGTGTGCGAATCCACTTTACACGCTATATAATACCCGATTCGGCATTTCGCGCTCGGCTTACTAATGTCCAGTATACACCAAAGTACTCGCAACTGTACACTTGCGAGTCACGATGCGCATGCGTCGGTACAAAACGTCACGAAAAAAAACGATCGATCAAAAAATTATATTCAAAAAATATATCAAATATATTTACACGATTGTCAATATTATTATCGATAATATATTTATATAAAATATATCCAATATATTTATATAAAATATATCTAATATATTTATATAAAATATATCTAATATATTTACATAAAATATATCAAATATATTTACATAAAATATATCAAATATATTTACATAAAATATATCTAATATATTTACATAAAATATATCTAATATATTTACAATATATCAAATATATCAAAAAATGGTATATCAAAAATATAACGATTGATAAAAAAAGACATTATTCAATCCGGAATTTTTACCGTGAAGTTTCGTTTAAATTTTGAGCTTGCGGTCAGCCTTTTTGGGAAATGAATTAGTTTCAGATGATTTTAAAGAACTGATAAAAAAATGTTAACTTTTGAAAGTGAATTTTAAAAAATGGCGATTACGGAAACTGATCACTGAAACATAAAAACATTAAATATTAAGTGAGAAAAAATGTTATTATAAACCAAAAAGATATTTGAAAAAATATATATATAAATAAACCTCGAACTTTGAAAAATTTGAAAAACTTAAAAATTCCAAAATTCGTGGAAAATAATAATATTTCGAAAACTCTTAAACACGACTGTAAACAAAATTTTTCCAATTCGATCGTAGCTTTCCGATTTTATAGAAAAGCTTTTTTGTTTTAAGATTTATCAATTCTAAAAAAAATTAGAAACAAAAAAGCTTTTCGATAAAATGGCTAAAAGGTGACCGCTGAAATAATTTCGTTTTATCAATACTTAAAAAAATCTTTATCACGATCGAAAGAAACTCTCGACGGACCCTTCGATAATTCAATTGCCGGACTTTCTCTTTTCGTTAAATTCAATATTCATCGATGCATTTGGGTTTCCACCTCCCACTGACTCACCCGGTATACACATGCAAACGTATACGGCTCAGGTACAAACATATACAGACGCAAACGCGTGGAACATCACGAAGGATGGATAATTGTATCACCAGAGGTGCCAGATTGCTCCTCTGCGCCTATCCGTCTCTGTCGACTTTATCTCAGTGCTAATTTGTTCGGCGTGAGCCTCGCACGCCTCACAAGAGATCCAAAGACGCCTAAGATTCCAGTGTACGATAGATGTATACACTTATCCAATATAAAATATCTTTTTCGACATATATTTTTAATATATAATATATATATTTTGTTATTTTAATATATATATAATTTTAATTATATATATATAATTATATGATATATTATATATTATATAATATATAAATATATATATCATATATAATAAATTGATCTATATTTTCGATATGTATATTTAAAGAAAAATATATGTATATATTCTTGAAAAATGTAGTTATATCAGAAAATATGTATATATTCTCAAAAAAATACACTTATATAAAAAATATTTATATATTCTCAAAAATTATAGTTATATAAAAAAAGGGTGTGGTTAAAAGTGTCGAACGATCAATATTCAGATGGGCTGAAATGTCGAATTCGAAAAATGACGGAGATTCGAATGTAGATATTTTTGCGAATTTATTATTAGCTAAAAAAAAACAAAAAAAAATTCTACAAAAAGTAGAAATATGAAAAAAAAAGTAGAAAATACGAATGCCAAAGGCGATTCTGCGCTTGTGCATCTTTTTCGCTTGGGTCCCCGTGGTCTCACGCGAGAATTCCCATACACACGAGGATGGCTTCACGCAGGTATGATCGAGAACGCGACGATTGAGTTATAGCTCCCGATCCCCAGAGGCCGTTTCTTCGATCCGAGCAAAAAGATTCTACGAGAGATTTTCTACGAGACGAGCGGGTGCCGAAGGGAAGCGTTGGAGGGGGGGGGGGTCGTTTCCATTGCTCCATAGACACAAATGGTTATCCCGATTGCGGCGGTCGCCATAAAACATCGCTAAAACGTGGCTACTACGTATAGTTAATAAATTAATATATCACTGGTGGTATCGATTTCGTTGCTCGAGGCAGCCGATAAAATAATACTTCGTGCAAAATGCATACAGCCCCGAGCAACCTCCCGCTCCTCCTCTCGCTGTCTCTGCGGAAAGAAAATAGAAAAAAAAAAATATATATATATATATAGAAAGAAAAAAAATTAATTGATGATACGAGAGAAAATTGAGAGAAAATATTAAACGTCGAGTAGTAGAGAAACATTGTATTTTATAATAATTTGTTATTAATATATTATTTATTAGGAATTGGTATTAGATATTGATATAATAATTTATTATTATTATTATTATTATTATTATTTTTTTTTTATTTAATTATGTTTGAATTTTTAGTTTCATTATCGTGATAATGAATGTCATTGATAATGAAATTGTTTAATGATCCTTTTATTATTATTTTCTTCGATAGTATTTTCAACATCATAAATGATAAATTTTATCACATAAATGTATTTGTCTCCTCCTCCCTATTTCTCTCTTTTTTTCTCTCTGTTTAGTTTAATATCTGATTTAATCAACGTTATTCTTTACTTCTTTCGTATTGTTTCGAACATTGTTTTTGATTTTGTTTCGCATTTCGTTTTTACCTTCAGTTTCAATTTGAATGAAATTTTTGCTATTATTATCATGATTCAAATTGATATCGTTGTTATTAACGAGATTCGCATAAACAATTACATTATTAATCGTGTCATCGCTGTTACCAATATTGATAATATTGATTATTATTAAAGTTATTTTGATTGGTTATTAGTTATTATTCATAATAATAATATTATTATATTATTTTTATTGTTATTTCGTTTCGTTATAATATTATATCTTTATTATTACGATTTTCAATTGTTTTTATTTGTTTTCAAAATTGATATTATTATAATTATTATTATTCGTACTTATTATTGTTGTTATTGTAACTTTATGGAACTTGCTTCAGCCAAGTTTGTCCCAATGTTGAGTAATTAGCGACTAATCGATAAATCAATCCATAAATCAATCGATGCATCTTTGCCTCTCTCCCTCTCCGTAACGAGGACGAAGTGCATCGAGTTATGCAACGCTGACGACCCGTGGACGAAGTAAAAAAAAAATAAGAGAGGGAGAGAGAGGAAAAAGAGGGAGTAAAATGACTCGATGATGTATTAGGTGGTTGACGAGAAAATGAAATGCAGCTACGGTGGCCGGTCAACTGCTGCGAGTCCCAGCCGGTCATCGCCTTATATTGAGGTGCACAACTGGTAACGACGATGACCGCGAGTCTCCATGTATAGAGATTTACAGGAAATCGAAAGACGAAGAACGCAGAGTAAAAAAGAAAGATAAACATTTTTTTCCAAAGAATACGCTTAAATTATATAATGATACAACAATTGTTTATATTTATTTCGTATACTTATTTGTTATTTATTTATAAGTGTACAATTATTGTTTAATAATGATCGGTCAATAATAGTGGTCAAATAAACCGTTGCGTAATTATTTGTTAATTAAATGTATAATTGTTGATTCATTGAATATAATATAAAAATATAATTAAGTATAAGTGATTGCAAGAAATCAAAGAAGAATCAAAAAGCAAAGAATATAGATGCATTTAAGCCATTTGTAGTCGTTCAGCAATTTTTGTTTGTCAAACTACAAAATTATTATATAATGTTTATTTATTTGTTACACTCGTGTGTAGATTTTTTAATATAAAAATTATACTATAATAAATAAAAAAATAAATAAATATATATATATATTTATTTATTTACTTCTTTGTTTATTAATAATATACAAATGTATTGATAATAATAAAATATTAATTGGGGGATAAAATGGAATAGAAGTTACTCGAATTATTAAATGTACAATTAATAAAAAAAAAAATAATAATAATTAAAATAATAGATTAATTTATTACAATACAAATAAATTTTGCATATATATATATATGAGTGTATTTATCTAAGGAGAGAGGAGGATGGATAGAAGGTATACAATCTAACGTTGTAAACGAGTTAAGGTCGTAGATCTTGATAGTAGGGATATAAACGCGAGAACGAGACAACCCCCTGCCGATAGTGCGTAGGCTTTCGACTCTCTCTCTCTCTCTCTCTTGGTCTCTCTCCTTGTATCATATAACACGTGTTAAACCACTGTGTTCCTGCGAACATAGTGGTACATATATAACACAGCTCTTAAGGTACGTTCGCACCTGTACAGGTGTCGAAAAAGCAGCATTCAATATGTCTCCAAGAGATATCGAGCGCGGCTATAACTGGACGATTGATTTGTAAATGCGCCAAGTCGCTTGACATTTATGGCTATCATTATTCATTATTTTTTATGAATTTTTTTTTACTATTTGCTATGTTTTTTCTTTCTACGTATGTAAGAATATTCATTTTTCGTTGTTTATTTTTTTTATTGTTCGGGTTATTATTATTAGTCGTCCCTTTATCAAAAACGCTATCAACGAGAACACAAAAAACTGCAACGTTTTATATTAATTTAGCGTGGCAGAGCAATAAAATGAAACCATGCTGGCTGCGATTTAAATTATCGGCTGATTTCGGACAGACTACCTTGCCGACTGCGATATACCTTACCGACTGACGGTAACTTCATTTAGAATTCGCATGATTTAAATACTGACTAAACACTGTTCAAATTTTCTTTAAGACGCATCGGACAGTATATTATTCGACTGTGGTCTACTTTACCGACTGACGGTAAAGTAGAAGATATAATATTTTTCTCTGCGTTTATGAATTATAGAGTGACTGACGCTCGACTTTTTATCGAAAACTTAATCACCGATGAGAGAACAGATTTTTTAAATTTGTGAGGTTAGGTCGATTTTCTACGTGCCCTTAATGCCAAAGAAAACTGTCCGATATCGATCGGGAAGTCGGTAAGATAGATCGCAGTAGGCAATGCAGGCTGTCCGAGCTTTGTCGGTAAATCGGTAAAGTAGATCGCAGTCGGTAATGCAGGCTGTCCAAGCTTCGTCGGTAAATCGATAAAGTAGATCACAGTCGGCAATGCAGACTGTCCGTCCACCGTCGGTAAGTCGGTAAAATAGATCGCGCTCTACTTTTTCTTCAATTTCAGTTGTTTCGAGCATCGAACAATTTTTTACCAATCTTCAAAGTAACCCAACCCCTTAACAGAGACGATGTCCCTGCGAAACGTGCGAACCGATCGCTGTTTCGATCCCCTTCTGCTTAAATGATGACGAGGACACGATTTCGAAGAAATCGAGTTACCTCCCTGCCTCCCTCTCTCTCCATCTTCATTAGCACTGTCGATAAAACGAAATAAAAATTAAATGGTTCCGGGGACATGTGAAAAAAAAAAGGACAAATCGCTAGGGCCCAGGCACGATCTTATACGAATGCAAATTCAACAACGAACGACTTGCCCGCTTAACTCGATTCTTAACAAATGCTAAGTAGGTCCCAGAGTGCAAATCTTAGTGTGTTTGTCTGTGTGTGTGTGTGTCTTAATTATGGTAATTGGTTAATTGTTTCGGCGAGATTGTCGATGGATAGGACGACGAGACATCGAACGGAGTGAGAGAGAAAGAGAGAAAAAGGACTCCCATTGAATCCCCAAGGATCGTGTATTTAGTCGTGACGATGAATCTTTTATATATATGTATATATATACAGGGTGTCCCAGCTAAGAATGTCATCCTTCAAATGGGAGGTAGGGGGTGAGATTCTAAGACGATTGATATAAGCATGTATGGGTCCCAGATCAACCCCTGAATTATTATTAATTTTTTACGGTAGCCAATCGGACGCGCCCGGAGGCGGGCCTACGTCGGTGAGCGACGCGCACGTTCGCTAGTGCCCGGAGGGGCGGTACCCCCACCATGCGGACTCTCCGGCTCGGGCG
>JAPYZJ010000434.1:0-82331 GCA_030522765.1 Ophioninae sp. B BG-2022a
GTAGTATTTTTACTTTAATGATAAATAATTAAATAAAAATAAAATTAATATTTAAGGAGGGCTCCCATACAAAAACCTCATTTTTTGTCTATTTTTGATTGATATCAATAAATGGTAACAGGTAGGCACTAGAAATATTCACGAAATATTCAGTTGTATTTTTACTTTAATAATAAATAATTAAATTAAAATAAAATAAATATTTAAGCGGGGCTCCCATACAAAAAACCCCATTTTTTGCCTACTTTTGGTCGATATCAATAAATGGTGACAGGTAGGCACTTGAAATATTCACAAAATACTTAATTGTATATTAACTTTAATAATAAATAAAAAAATTAAAAGAAAACAAATTTTCGTTCCTGCTGTTGTTTACCTAGACAATGGTACAGAACTCTTCGTGCGCGAATCCGACTCGCACGTGGTCGGTTTTTTTATTCTTTTTCTTCTTTCATCATCATTCCGCCATTTTTAAATCCTTCAATATCGTTTTCCAAACTTTCAACCCCCTGACTTTCGTAAGCCCTTTCAACGGCTCTCGCACTTCCGGAAAACGATTATTAACGTTTCTCGTAGTTGCCGACCAAAAGAGGAGCTTTTTACCATCGAATGGATGGGAAACTGGAATTCCCCAATTTGCAGATTCCGATGTTCAACAATGGCTTTATTTTCTGTAGTTCGCGGCCGCTGAGATGAAGGAGCGGGAGGGAGGGGGGTATTGTTGGATTGATCGATTTAGTTTGGGGATGGTGGAACCTCGATTCCGAATCGACAGCTATTGTTATCAGAATAACTACGAACGGGAACAATAACAAATGTAATAATAAAAAGAATAATTGTTATTATTTGTAATCATTGTTATGAAAGTAACGACGAATAATAGGAGCGAAAATAATAATTCGAAATGATAAGAATAATAGAATTTCGAAATCATAAGAATAATTGCAAATAACTGCAATAACAATAACGATAATAATTATTGTTGACATTATCGTTAGGGGAGAATATTTTTAATTAATTTTTATAATTAATTGTAAAATTGGGAGGAGGAGGAAAAGAATTAAGGAGAACGACAAATAACTGAAAATATAGGAATAACTTGTAGTTATATAATTATATAAAAATTCAATAATCAATACGTCCTGAGAATTTAATTTAAATTCTTATTTTAATTAATAATCCCGTATTATTCATTAACATTGCCAATACGAATTTAATTAATATTGTAATCGCTAACATTAATCAATAAGAGTTAATAAACCCCCTCTTTTATTTATTAATTGTCTCCAATGGGAAAAACGATTGCTATAAACAATAAATAAATAACGAAATTTTTTTAAATTAAAAAATGAAAACAATATCAAATAAAAAATAATAAATTGCAATTTTAATATCTGTACACCTGCAAAATGACGAGTAAAAAAATAATTTATAAATAAAGAAAACATGGCTGGGTGCGAATTAAAGCAGTAAAAAGTTGAAGTAAAATTGAGCCAATTCTGATAAGATAAATACATCGGAGGTAATAATGGTAATTGAAGAGTGAGAGAAAGAGAAACGACGAGGAAGTGGGGAAGAGTGAGTTTTACTGTCAATGATAAATGGAGTTGATAAATGGGTTGGCTTGATCGACCGCACTCGATGACACAGCTGCGAGCACTGCCAATGGATCTGTCGACGGTTACGTGGAATGAAAAACGCACACAGGGACGAAGGTTCAAGGTGGCCATGGACCATTGTGAATTCCATCAATGAAATCCAACAATTGGCCTGACTACGTACAACCCTTTATGATTGATGGACCTTGCTTTTAATATTTCTGGGGGGGTTTTCAACTTTTATTTTTCCTCTCTCTCTCTCTCTCTCTCTGCTAATTAAGAGGTTTTAATTGAGTGTTAATTACAGATGACTAGAGATATCCTCATTAATTTTTTGTTCCCTCAGTCTCAACGAATATCCATCAGTATTTAATAATGTTTTTTTTTAGTGCATTAATATTTTATTCACGTCTACATAAGAGGCTTCACATTTTTTTTCACGTTTTTAAGGTGCCATCTATTTTGGTTTTTCAATTTGTGACTGGTGAAATTTTATACATATTTTGGGTGCATATAAATAATTAGCAGTAGCAACCCAAGATTATATGAAAAGTTTTGTTATTATTTAATCGAAAATTGTCAACTGATTACGAATATTATCGAATTTTCGTCGAAAGCATTGCATACAACAACAAAAATCGTGTTTTTAGAAGTTTTTTACGATTTTTTCATGGAAATTTTGGATTTTGGGGGAAATGAATCGTTGATTCGTGCTCAGGGGATCAAATTACATCAAAATAGACCATTTAAAAAAATATTTAAAATCCAAATTTTTTTGGATTTTTGGGCAAAATACGATTTTTCACTAAATCATCGATAACTTTTTTCCCTTTGGGATTTGGTACTCCATTCTGTGCTCAATCTCTTCTATATGATTTTCTCTTTAAAATGCTTTTTTAATCATTACAATCCGATGATTTTTCAATTTTTGGCAGAATTTCAAAGTTGGACCATCGATTTTTGCACATTTTTCCATACATACCCCTTTGCCTCTTTTTTTGCGATTTTTCAAGTCAACTTTACGGGAAAACTACGAGAGGTATCGATATGAATCCAACGCCATTATTTAAGTCAGGCAAAAACCTTTTCCAAACACACTAAATAAATCTCGATTGCATAAAAATAGCCTACTCTACGACCTTTTGAAATTTCGTGATTTTTAAGATTCCGGAAAAGTGGCCGGAAAGTCGAAAAAATTTTTTTTCCTTTTTTAAGCTCTTAAAAGGGTCTATTTAATCGGAAATTTTCCGCTGATTACGAATATGCCCGAGTTTTCGTCGAAAGTACAAAATTCGACTGAGAAAATGCAAAAAACGATTTTCGAATATTTTTTCGACCTTTTCCCCTAGAAATAGAGAGTTCAAGATAAATTAAAAGGTGGATTTGTCTTAAAAAATAAAGAACAATAATTCAGGGGTTAATCCGAGAACCATACATGCTGATATGAATCAACTCAAAATTTCACCCCCAACCCCAAGAATGACTCTCGTCGTTGGACACCCTATAAATATATAAATCCAACCATATTATACAATTATTTTTCTTCTAGCATTTAATTCATTTTACGAATTGAATCAATCCACACCCCTATCATTCAAGTCTTCGCGAGCCTTTCGCGATCTCAATTACGACAATAAACAAGATACCAATGCAAAAATTAATCCACCTCAGGCACTGCCGGAAAATTCCAACTTGGGAGAGTGCGATGAGAAACAATGTGGGCTTTCCTCAAGGGAGCCTGAGGGGGATGAAATTCAGGTGAGGGGGATGAAAGACAAAGTCTAGCAGGAGCCAAGGACTCAGAGAGAGAAAGAGAGAGAGAGAGAGAGAGTGAGAGAGTTGAATAGAGAGCTAAAAGAGCAAAAGAGGGGATGATAGGGGGATGAAAAGGGGGATGGAAAAAAGAGAGGGTGGGTTGGCGTGACTATGAGTAATTTCGAGTCTCTTGGCCAGCCTCTACTTTCCATTGCCAGGGGTTGTTTAGCTCGGACGTACAGTCTCGTGCCCGTATCTTCAACCCCTACCAACCTTTCGGAATAAACATCGCAAGGGTGGGTTTTAGGGGGTGGCAAGGGGTGAGAAAAGAGGGCTCGTTCAACGGGGCAAGGTCTATGTTAATAACACAGATCACTTCATCGCATGCGTGCTTATTACTCAGGAGCATCGAAACCCCCCACCATCCACCCCGAAAAACCACCCCTACACCCTTCGACGAAACTTATCGTACATTTTCCACTTCCGTTCTTTCTTTCTCCCTTACTCGTTACCGAATCGACTCTAAGGTCCTCAAGGACATCCGTGGGAATCCTGAGTCCGTGTCCTAGCACTCGTTTTCAACCCCCAACCCCCACTCAATTCAGTCTTATGAATATTTATACGTCACGGGGGATGATTTGCCACTTTTAGCAAAATCGTCGGATATCACTCTCGCCATGAAATGCCCTTGAAATTTCAAGCCTTGTTTTTCCAATGACCCCACGACTTTGACACGAAATCATCCCCCTTCACAAACTTAAAATATTTTTTTTTCTGTCTTGAAATTTTTTGTCTTTTTTTCTTTCAAATTGTTTTTCTGTCGATTTATCGATCATTGTTTTTTCATTTAAGTTAGAGGGAAATGTTTAAGGGTTTTTGGGTTTGTTTTTCTTTTTTCTTTTTCCTTTCTGTGTCATTTTTTTTATTAAAATATTTTTTTTTTGTCAATTATCGATCATTGCTTTTTTTTAATGGATTTTATGGAGAATTGTTTAAGGGTTGTTTGGGTTTTTTTGGTTATATTACCCCTGAGGAATCCGTAATTTTTTTTCGTTGAGGGATGAATTGAAAAAAAACTCTTTGATGTTGGATAAGTGTTTTCGTTTTTTTTTCTTTTTTTTTTCTATTTCTTTTTTTTTCTCACGTGGAGCTTTTTCGCAAAAAGCTCACGTGCGAGGACCCTCGTTTTCTTCGTTCCACCCTACTCCGTCATACACGGTATCACGCCCGTACGATGACTCGAAACTGACTGCCACTTTTCTCACGCCTAGCACCCCTAGATCCTTCAGACACCAATCGTTTTCCTCGCTGGAACAAAAAATCGTCGATCTCCGGCTGCGTTTCAATCACTGTCTCGAATGAGTCAGGGGATGTTAGAGGGGAGGGGGAAAACACGTTTGGGTTTGTTCTATCATCCCTTAGATGACACAAAAATAAATATTGTTAAAAAAAATAGTAAAAATAATTTTACGAAATGTATTTAACACTATCGGACAATATTATAATAATAACAAATTGATAAATTATACAAAAATAAAAAAATTTAGGATAATATGATAACACAATAATAATAATAAAAATAGAACAAAAAAGTATTGAATGAAAAATTATGAAACAATAATAATACAAAAGTGATTAAGTAGTTATAAACAATTTAATGAATGAGAGGAAAATTAGAAAAAAAATTAAAAAGTGAGAAAAAAGAGAGACAATGATAATGGTAAATTTTATTACGCCCTAGTAAAAAAAACTTTCGGACAATTTGAAAAAAAAAAGTTATTACGAAATAAAATATAAAAATTTCACAAAATAATAACTTAACAATAATGTGACAAAAAAACCAAAAAACGCAAAATAAACTAAAAAAACTGCAATGAGAGAGAAAAAGAGATGAGAAATCTTGCATACAGGAAATAAAAGGGAATTTCACCCTTATAAAAACGAAAATGAAAAGTTCCTCCCTCTTAGTTAGGGTAAACGATTTTCATCATAAAATCGAAGAAAGCGAGGGAGACAGGAGGACGAGGTTTTATGAGGTAAAAAAAAACATGGCTTCCGGTCGGAAGTAATACGTCGATGAATTTCAGTGGCCTTAAGGTTTTAGTTATTTTCTTTTCTCCCTTTTTCGATTCCTTGGCGAAGACCTTGATACTTTGAGTTTCAACGAAGAAGGACTTTTTTTTTAATTTCTTTTTTCAGAGTTTTCGATCATTCTCGCCTCGTTCGAGTAACCTCGAAGGACCCCCGGGACGATTATTCTCTCTTAAATATTTACTCCGCGATCTTTCGCGCAATGAACCTCCTAGGGGGTGGCAAAGACGTGAAGGGGATTGAAAATTTAGCTCGGATGATTGAGCGTCTCGAAGTGGGATTACCTACGTTGAGAAGCCTTTTAAAAGCGCCTGGGAATTCTAGGAGATACGGTCTTCGCCATGGATAATGAGAAATTTAATCAAACGGATCCTCCAGGACGTGATTATGGAGAGAACATGATTTTTTTTTCTTCATGAAAAGATGAAGGGATTTCGTGGTATTGGAGTAGCCAGGAGGGGTCGAAACGCCTTCGCCCCAAAAAATAAATCGATTCAAAAACATTCAATTCCAATAATCAATTAATCTCATTGTAATTAAAAACAAGCAAGCATAAAAAAATCTTTTTTCAAAACTTCAACAATTTTCACCTACAGACTTTATAATTTTTTTGGAGAAAAATATATATTTTATATATTTATTTAGCTTATTATTTATTAACTTGGTTATTTATTTTACTCATTATTTTAGTTATTTAATATTGTTTATTTTATTATACCAATTAAATAAACAAATTACTTAAAATTAGCCATTTTGAGTTTGAATGATAATTATCTTAATTATAATTTAATATAATAAATAATAAAAATGATAATAATAATTTGAATAATAATAATAAATAACAATAAACTCTGAAGTAACGAATTAATAGGAATAAAATCTTGAAACATAATTGCAACGAACTTTATCGAAAAAATATAATTATTACAAATATTACAATAAAAATTTAGAATTTCACTGAAACAAAAATACAAATTTTTATAAAAATAGTAAAAAACGATAAATCAAAGTTCAATCTGCGCTTCCGTTCAGCCCAAAATTCAATTATGTTAAATATTACATATTGTATGGCATAAAATAAATATTCTCGAGAGAAAATGAAATTCGTTCGATATTGGAGTAAAAAAAAGTAAAAGGAAAAAAAAAATTTACGATCCCCATAAAAAGAATGTTTAATTTTTATCCCCTCTCTAATTCTTGAGATGCCTTTGGGGGGCAGAACTGTTCAGTTTTTCGAGGGCAGGGACACCTGTCACGCGGTAACAAATGTTCGATACCGTTCTCGTGTATGTGGAAGTCTGCATCGACGAAGAATCCACGAGTAACGAATCACCGTCGCCCTCGTACTTTACTCGAACTTCCATGGATTACGAAGAGAAAAAGGGCGGGAATTAAAAAAAAAAGAGAAGGGGGCCAAAAAAAAAAGAATTTATAGCCAATGCGATATCGAAAAGGGAGGAAGAAGGGCCCGCGGTAAACCGCAGGAGTCTTCTCGATATAAATATATCAAAGAAGATCTATATCATCCATGGGAGGTCGCAATATCCCCGTTAATATCCACAAATCAACGTGACCCAAATACTTTATTTTTATTTTTTCACTTCCTCCCTTTTTCTTCGCATTTGTTGCACATTTCTTCGGGAATAAAAAAAGAAGCAATTTTGACTAGCCAAACTTCGAAAAAACTCGAAATCAGGAAAATCAATATTTGAAATAACTATCGATAATTTAGGTAATTACAAAAGTGATTTTAGGATTGATTGAGCTGAGTAAGATTTATATTTATTTTTTATTGGTCTTTCGTAATCGTTTTTCTATTTTCTTTGAGTTTGATAAATTACTGAATTTTTCATTCCACGTAGAAATTCAATTATCAATTATGATCATTATCATTTACGATTTACAAAATAATTAAATTATGAAAGTTTGTTTTATATTCGAGTATAAGAATTTGTTTAGAATAATAACCAAAATTCATGTCTAGTACATATAATTGACTGATAAAATTAAAAAAATTAATTTATAATTATTATTCAATAAATAATGATTAGTGTAAAAAAAATTATCGCCATTTCTCATCGTTTTATCAATTACTCCATTTTAACGTTTATTTTTGCTACATTGAACAATTTCTTATCAATAATTGACTCTTTATAACATATTAAATCATAAATTAAATTAAATTAAATTCATCAACAGCAAATTCAATCTCACAAAAATTTCTTTCAAAAATTTAAAAAAAAATCGAAATTTAATAAACGGTAAAAGTGTCGAAAATTTTTTCCACGAATTCCTCGGATGTATCAGATAGAATCTCCATCTCTATATTGACATTAAATAGAGGAGCACTTCGGTCACGAGAAGCTTTGGTATTTCTCGCAAGTCGAGTAAATGAGTAAAGGGGGGAGGGGTTGGAGGAAGGGAGGAATTGCATAACAAAGTTGGAGACTGGTGAGTGGTCGATTGGTCCATGTAGTAAAAGGCCAAGAGAGAGGAAGAGAGGGGCTAAGGGGGGGGGGGGGGGGGAATCTAAAAGTATGAGAAGCTTATCGGAGGTCTTGTTTTGAGGTTATTAATTACTGGATGACCGTCGTGAAATTTCCCTTCGGATCAATGAACCGTCCATGTTGTTCAAAGACGCAAATTCCAATAAACACGAGCTGGCACGTAGGGACGAATTCCTCGTTAAGGGATTCGTGAAACTCTCTCAATGTTCATATGTCGGTGTTGATAGTGGTTTGGGAATAGTCAGCTTGGTACAGTTCCCGGACGTATCGACTTGGACCATTATATACGTTGGTCACGAATTCGGATAATTAATTAATCCCGATATCTCTCTGTCTTATATTTTTTTAAATATAGTTTTTAATATAGTTTTTTAATATAGTTTTTAATAGTGTTATATTTCATTTAATTGTAGTTTTTATTTTAATATTTATTGGATTGTTATTGCGTTTTCGTTAAATAATAACTTTCATTTTATATTTTATTTTAATTTTGTATATTTTTATTTATTTATTTGAAGTTTAAGATTTTTTAAAGATTTTACGGTTTAAGGTTTTTCTGTATTTTTGTACGGTTTATACACTCATTATTATTATTATTTTTACGGGAGTTTGACTAGGGAATAATAAAATAAAAATAAAAATCGCCATAAAAAATCGTATCGTTTTGGACTTTTGCGGTCACCCATCCGAGTACTGGTTTCGACGCGATCTCGATGGATTTTTCACAATCGGTTCGCACACGTTTTTTACATTGTTCCAACGGATCTTGGCATCGCGTTGTTGGGTCTCGAAGAATCGAGGGATACAACGAGAAAAAAAAAAGAAAAAAAAACGGTTTTCACGCTGAAAGAGCCACTCCGGTATCGCCGGATCTGCGCTTTCGTACGGGTCGGTTTTATCCACTGGTAACGGTCGCCAACTAGGCCTCCAGGAAAGAGTATAAAATGAGGGACTCCGAGAGTGAGGGGAAAACGGGTCAACGATGGAAAGACGGAGAGAAAGAGAAAGAGAGAGAGAGAGAGAGAGAGAGAGAGAGAGAGAGAGAGAGGGATCTGTATGAGGAAAAAAAACAAGCAAAGGATTTCTCACTGGGAAAACGAGATCAGTGGGCGGTCTAGGAATGAGTGTTAAGTCCGGATAAGGATTGTAGTGTCCCTGTAGCAGACCACGAAGAGCTAGATTGAAAAAGGATCGTCCACGATCCAACGAAAGAAAAAAGGAAAATAAGTAAAAAAAAAATAAAAATTCGTTGCTCTCTTTTCACCCTAAAGTATCGTCTTTGTTCGTTTGATAATTTTTTCTCTTTTTTCGCCTTAAATTCAATCCGATTATGCTTCTATTTATTAATAATAATAATAATAATAATAAGATATATCAATATATTATTAATATAATATTATTATATTAATAATATTGATATAATATATTAACATAATATTTATATAATAATAATATATTAATATTCATCATTGTTATTATTATATATTATTGTATATTAATAACAAAAACCTTTAAAATATACGCCTTCTTTGACCTTAATTTTTTTTCTTCAAGATTGAGTATAAAATAAGCAGGATAAAAAAATTGCCTTTTTTTGGGTGTACCTTTACCGACGAAGCTGAGGGAAAAAAGGGACTTATTTGAAAAAGGGTCCCGAAGGATTCTCGATAATAAGGACGAATAAATAAAACAGCCGCGAATAGTACGTACGAGGTGAAAGGACCCCCCAAATCCCCGTGGTTGAAGACCTAGAACGTTAAGGATTCTGCGAGCATGGTCTACAACGACGATGAAGAAAGGTGGGAGGGGTTGAGGGGGGTTGAGAGGATAAAAAAGAATTCAGCTCGTCGCCTGGATACAGGTTGGATTCTTCGATGCTGAAAACGTTGGGGAACGACAAAGCAAAGAAAAAAAAACGAAAAAAAAAAAAAATACGGATTGCGAAGCTCACGGTTCTTCAGAAAGGAATTTCCGGAGTTTCCTCTTCGCCCCTCTTGCAGGCTTGCTCTTTTCAACTTATCGCAGACGATCCTTCCATATCAGCTATTGGGGGCGCGTAGGGAACGTGTACTAATGAAAGGAAAAAGCGTTCCTGAATCGCCACGAATCCATAGAAAGTGGAACTGCCCGTAAAGAAGAGAAGGGTCGGGGGAGGGTCGGATAAAATCCTCAGACTGCTTCGTAAACCTCGTCCAGTTTGAGTGGCGGAAGTGAGGACGTTGAAAATTTCCAGGTTTATTACTCATCGACGTTTCTGGCGAAGTACGAAAGGGATTGCTTCTTGGTAGGGTGAGAGATGAGAGGGATGAAAAGCTGGAAAAAAAATTAGTCCGGACTTTATCCAGCTTTTCACAGCCCGGCCCGACCATCATCGGTCGAAAGTTAGGCGTTTGAAGGACGAACGAAGAACTCGACTCGGGAGAGCCACGGGCCGATCGGAAAAAATGCCGGATTTGGTGATTCACCCAAAGAAGAAAAACAAAAATCTCGTAACTTCCGGCGAAAGCTTGGAAAACTTGGTCGTCGGCTTGGCAATTTTTTTTTGCACGATCTAACCGGGCTGAGATATCGACGGGCCTCGATTTATCCTCCACTGTAGGACTGGGGTGGCCTCGGTTTGAGGGAAGAAAAAAACAGGATCTTCGAAGATCAAGAGGGGCCGAATTATCGACGAGCTTCTTGCGCAAACTAACCACGGAACTTTTATCCCCCCCTTCGTCCCTTGTCTCTCCGACGCTGGACTCTCACGATCCTTCTCACTTTTTCTTTCCTTTTTTTTTTGCGATCCGGTCGCGTATCTCGCAACTTATTACCCGCACATAGAGTAGATCTCTCGGCAGGGCCGAAAAGTGGGTCGCAAATAAATTCTTACATCCCTTAGTCAACCCCATCCCTTGGAGAACGGAGAAGAAAAAGAAAACGCCTTCGAAGTCTCGAGAGAAAAAAAAACAGTCGGTACAGTACTTGGGAAAGCACATCCGAGTACAAAAGAAATTTTGAACATTTTTTTTATCGCTTGTTTTAATGCTTTAAGTCTACAGAACATTGTGTGTAAATTGTAGCCTGATACTCGCGAAATTGTAAAAGTTATGAGGGATTTACTGAACCGAGACATCAAGCCGTTTATTTCTCAAAGTTTGACGCCGATTATCTCGAAACAAAAACTTTTGAAAAACGCAACAAATTTTCTTTTAGTATTCTACGATACCAAAGGCTTTGTATATTGCATTCCGTGAAGCTTTTAGAATTTTTTATTGCGGATTATCCCACCGTGTAGTCATAGGGTGCGAAGAAAATGCGAGAGAGGAACAAGTTTTTTATCGGCCCGCGATAACAGCGCTATCAGTCGGCATAACTTTATTAAAAAAATTGTCAGTATACCTAAATATATATACTTCCGAATTATAAAAACTTGGATCAAATCGGCCGAATAGTTTTCGAGATAAAAATTCCGAAAATTTACCTTTTTGTCCTACTTTTGTGCAATTTGACTGAGGTTTTTTTCCGAATCTTTATTTCCGTGACGTTTGCAACTTCACAGATTTTCCGAGAGTTCGGCAGCTCTCTCTCACTTTTCAGCGCACTTCTTTTCGTAATTGCTACGTTAAAAGAACCAACAGGGGAGTGGCCAATGTAGCGATGGCTTTCCACGACGGTAGAAACTACGTTTATACGATGTCGGAGTATATATACCGGAAATGAAAGAGAAAAACTAACGGCATCATCTCTTCTCATCGTCGTTTGCAGCGATGAACTAGAGAGAGAGAAGGGGAGGGAGAGGAGGAGAGGAAAAGAGAGAGAGAGAGAGAGAAGTACACGCAGATGGTGTATAGGATCCCAATAACCTCAACTACCATCACAGAGTACTCCGAGCTTTTTGAAACTTTGCCCAGTTCCCGAGGTCCTCCCGGCTTAATAGCCCCCCCCCCCTCCTCTCTCAGCACCAGAGAAATTCCTTTTAAATGACACTGCTGACGAAGCTGCTCTCGATGAATGAAAAAAAAAAACTTGTCGGCCCCTCGTGCGTTTGAGCAAACGAGAAAAAAAGCAATTAATTAAGGGGCTCTGACGAAAAAGTGTCAGAAGTGACACGTTTCCTGTGATTTTTTTTTCTTTCCCTCCATTTAACCTCCAAATGGAGGAGCAACAATGGGCCGTTAAAAAATAGGTAAAAAAGCGTGTGTACGTTCCCGTAAAATTGCGTTAAATCGTCGTTAAATTTGGCTGGCGTTTACGATGTGTAAATTAATGCGACGGAAGTTACTCATTTTCTGGACGGTTCCCCACTACCCCTCTCTTCGTACAATATAGCCAGGTGTTAATTATCGCGTCAAGCTATGTCGTCACTCGTCTTCATCCCTCTCGCCCTCTTCCCTCGTTTGCTCTTCGCGCTGCTCTTGCCTCTATTCGGTAAATTTAACCGTTCCGAGTTTACCGACGAGAAATAAGAGATGGAAGATCCGTGGTAGAGTAAGGGTGTTCGAGAGGGTGAGAAAAGTTGTCGCAGGGTTCGTCAAAGGCTCACACTTTACTCTCTCATTATCAAAATGGATAGTCTCGTAAAAGCACATACGAAATTGGGCCAAAATCTAACGAACGAAATTTTAGGTTAGTTTTAGGGAAAAAGTGGATCGTCTTAAGGGAAGAACGCGAAAAGAAAAAAAAAAAAAGATCGAGTCAGCGAATTTCGATAGGGGTCAACAAGAAACCATAGAGAATTCTGAACGAGCCGCCTCTGTTTTTTATTGTCACACACACACACGTAGACAACGGATACTGGAATTCTCTCAGTTCCATGGAACAGTCCTCGAATTAAATTACGTATTTGAGCAGTCCCGAGGATTTTTTTCGGCCCCGACCGATCGAGCTCTCGCACTCTGGGATTCTGTTTTCTTTTTTTTTTTATCGCTTAGGAGGATTGGTCTCGCGAGTAACAAATTTTAGTTCTCGACCAGACGAATGAGGAGAAAAATCGTCGATTTTTCGAATGGAAATTAATTAATTAA
Organism: Ophioninae sp. B BG-2022a; assembly: GCA_030522765.1. NCBI lineage: Eukaryota > Metazoa > Arthropoda > Insecta > Hymenoptera > Ichneumonidae > Ophioninae sp. B BG-2022a. Next base: position 12,958 of record JAPYZJ010000434.1, read on the forward strand.
TGGGTTACGTTAGAATTTACACTAGTTTTTCTTCTCGAACCTTATAGGTTGAAGCTTTGAGAATATTGTGTGTAAATTTTACCTTAATATTCGATAAATTGTAGATTGTGTCAACGAGGAAGTGAAAAAGCGTTCCAGCAAGGAACACTTTTGTAGTCGGCCCACGATAACAGCGCTCTCATTCAATACATTTTTATGCAATAATTTGTGAACATACCTTAATATTTGTACTTTCATATAAAAAAAACTTGGATAAAATCGGACGGATAGTTTCCGAGAAAAACATTCCCAAAAATTCACCTTTTTTCCTGTCGTGTCTTTGGGCGCGCCTTTTTAGTTTTAAACATATTAAAATGAAATTTAGCTCTCTATCGAAGATGTGTGACCACAAAGGGGCTTCACCAGAGCTCAGCAAAGATAATCCTCATCAGTTTTTTTCTCTCCCCCTCAACTTCCCAAACTTTCGCTGGCCGACAGTCGCGCGACAGAAACCAAACGTACTTTTTGTTTCTTTCACGACTGAACTTCCGAGCTTTCTTGCTTTCCGAGTCAATATATTTTATACGTGAAATTTCCATTCCTCGAAACTCAAAGTTTGCGTCGATTTTTTGGCGTCGAAGAGGAGGCAGAAAAGTCTTGAAATTCGCCAGAGCGTTGTCGGGAAGTTTAATAAAGCTGGGGTGGGGTAAGGTGGAAGGAGGGTCGTGGTGCTCATCCGGAAACGTTTACGATTCATACCCGATCTTACTACGTGCTCTGTACTTTCTAGACGTGGCGTGTGACTTACTGGAATAAATCGAAATTCCAGCAAACTCGACAAACTTCCAACCCCTTGGTGCAACCATCCCAAAGTTATTCCATAGGTAACGTGCGTCAATGCCTTCAACCCCTATACCTGTAGACTCACGTGTTTATTTTCTATTGGATATTTATGTATATAGATATTATCTTTTTTTTTCTTCTTTTTTTTTAAATCTGAGATACGTCCGGAGATAAATCGTTGCTCTACGCACCAGTGATTTCCGGTGGATATGTTCACGTATACACGTTTCGAGTATCAGGTCACGGGGATTCGTTTTCAGGATGGAGCTCGTCGGAAACTCGATTTTGTTTCGTGCCACCGCGTTTCACCCCTTTTTTAAGCCACCCTCTTTTACCCCCCCCCCCCCATCTCTTTCTTCCTCTCTCTTTCTCTCTCTCTCGTCTACATTGAAACTAATGGTACACGAGCAATTTTTGATCCCCGACGAAGCGAAACGCTGAACACGTCCCTCGATATATCCGAATGCCTCTTTTATTTTTATTTTCTCTTTCGTTTACTTTCCACCTCCGGAAACTCGAGCCATCTACGCTCACAAAAAAACGCTTAATTTCAAGGTCGTAATCAAAGTCTGAACGAATCGCGAAAGAAGCGAACGAGGGGGAAGCTTTTTCATCTTGTAGCTTGATAGGATAGGGTTGATTATTTTATTGACCTGTTTTCATCGTTCATTATTATTTTCATTCAGAAAAATTAACTTTGTTAATGTTTTTTTGTTCATTACTGCATTTTGTGAGCTTCGCCATAGTTGATTATATTATTTTTTTGAGATTATTTAACTTTTTAAATTCGTAATTATTAGTTTTATTTCTGGCAGACGATTTTTTTTATTTAAACAGAAAATAAGATTATTTAATTGTTTAACTTCGTAATAACTACTTTCATTTCTCCTAGAAAATTATTTTATTTAAAAAGGAACTAAGATTGTGTAATATTTTAACTTTGTAATAATTATTTTTATGTCTGCTAGAAGACTATTTTATTAAAAAATAAACTTTATAACAATGGACTGTATTCTTTTTTTAAGACTTTATTATGAATTTCGTTTTTTATCATAATTACGTTGATTACGATATTTATATTTTAATAAAAATGTTTTTCACGATTACGTGCTTGTTCGTTTCTCGGAATCAATAAGTTCGTGAATTTCATTGACATGAAAAAAAAAATGTCAAAATGTCGATGCACACTCTGCCTCGATGAAGTGACGAAAAATGAACGGAAATGAAGAAAAAACGTTCAAAAAAGAGAGTGAGAGAGAGAGAGAAATTTTCTCGTAGTCTGAGGAGGCTTTTTTCCATCTCGTGAGAAATGTATTAGCTTTTCGCCCGAGACAGAGAAACGGTGGAAGCAGGAAAGCCGGAAGGGGGTGGAGGAAAGGGAAAAAAGAAAAAAGAGGAGCATTACAACGTCGAGAGGGCGAGTGTCGAGGCGTAAAAAGGAGGAAAGAAAAGCGTATCGATTTGCGAATGTGCTGGGTGGAAAAAAAAACTTTGGGAGAGAGAGAGAGAGAGAGAAAATCGCGAAGCACGTACCCACCACTCGACTCTTCTGGCTTACGCTCGAAAACGTTTTAGAGGAGTTGGTCTGTGTGTCTGCTTCGAGTTTTTCCTGAAAGTACTAGACTTTGTGGTCCATAGTGAGAGAGGAGAGAGAGAGAGAGAAAAAAAACCGAAATTTTGTCGATTTCTCTTATAAAAAGTATGACAGAGAAAGAAAATCGTGACTTTGAGTTTTTCTCCTTTCCCTCGAAATCTCGAAGGTGTACGCCAAATTCATTTTCATCGAATCTTCCTTTTCCCTTAGGATATTTTCCATCCTTCCTCTTCAACGCTTCAGATTTGTCCATTTTTTTCACGTTCTAATTTTTTATATTTTTTTTGTTAGGTTTTTAATCATTAATTTCAGAACGGTTATTTTTGGCACATTTAAATAGTTGTTAAAAAATTGTTTGTTAATAAACGTTGATAAAAAAGTAATTATAAAATAAAATGGCTTTGCCATTTTTATTTTCCAAAAAATTCTAGGTCAGAAGATGATATGTATGACAAATTTGGTGCATTTTTGCTGCCTGAAAGGGCCTCGACGTAATTTTGATAATTTTTTATATTTTATTTCTTGAATAAAGTTATATTTATTTATTTACAAAATTATCATTTTACAATAACTCAATCGTTTTCAATAAATATAAAGGGGTCGTATCGAGAATACGTCCAAAAATAAATGGCCCTTTATTAAAGACATAAAAATTATTATTAAAATTCGAAGACATTTTTCGTTGCCATTTAAATATCCCCAAAAATTTCTAGGTAGGAAAAAAATTATGTAAGATGAATTTGGTGAGTGATGACTGCTTGAAATTTGCTTTACAAGCTTCGTTTCGTTTTCTCCCCACTTGGTGGTGCAAAAGGCCCAAAAGATTTTTTTTTTCTCTTTTTTCCTTTTCAATAAATAAAATGGGGTTGTATCGGAAATTCGCAGGAATATAGGCCATTTTGGCTCTGTCCCTATCACCAACGTTATGTTCTCCCTGCTCGCTTATCGTTTCCATTGCCCCTTTTACCGCGGGGCTCTCCCGGCTCTCGTTCACCTGTTGATGGAACTACATTCGCTTCCCTCTCGGTCTGGCCACAGAGGCGTCTCCCGCGTCCCCGAGGGATCAAAGAAATTCCACCCTCGTACCAGCTACCGGAAAGGGTCCGAATATAAAAGGGCTGTATTTTTTTTTCCACCCTAGTTCATCCCTCTCGTAACGTTTCCCATGTATATTTATATTCGGGAGTGGCGGAAGGATGAAAAAAAGGAGAAAAAAAAATCCGACAAGTGATTACACTCTTCGGGATCATTTTTTTATCTCGTCGCTCGTTGTGTCAGGAATTGCGACGTTTCTCTGATAGGGAGCAAAAAAATGACGTTGCTGGTTTTTTTCTATTCGTCGATTTGTTTCTTTTGACATTTTTTTTCTTTTATTTGCAATTATATTTAATTTTTTGTTTTATTTTCAATTTTTGTTTTCAAAAACCTCAATATTTACAGCAATTTGTGCACGCTTAACTTTAGGAATAAATAAATAAATAATGAATAAAAACTGATAAATAATCATTCTTCCACTCTCAACAATAATTCAAGTACCAATTTTAAATCCAACCCCTTCGTATTATTTCATCATCACCAATAATAATAAAACTCCAGTTAATTTTATCCCCACCAATTTTGTGAATAATATAAATATTTCCATTTTTATTTAAGAGTATTTTAGAATTTTCATAATCGTCGCAAATTTTTGCGAGATCATCGATCTAAACGTCCTTAAACAGAGAATAGTTTAATCAACATGGCTCAAGGTTGTTCGAAAGGAAAAAACTAAAAAAAAAAAAAAACGAGAAACCCTTAAAAAGTTTATTCCTTTTTTATCGGTACTTTAGGGCCAACAACCCCCCGAGTTCATCCTGTTGAGATGTGCTCAATTTTTATTCGAGGATTTTTTGGATTCGAGAGTCGAAGGCAAGGGCGAATAAAATTAGGGTGGAAGGGTGTGTGCGACCAGGCGAAATGGCAGAGGATGTAGGAGAGTGGCGAGGGGAGGGGGGGTTGGAATATAGGGGTCTGTATTATCCTCATTTCGAATTCTGGAGCGTCCTTCATGGAGCGTCTATGCCAACTTTCACCCCCCCCCCCCACCCCGACCCCTCTCTTTCTCTCCCTCTCTGATTGTGAGTACGAGAGTAGGTAAGAGGCGGAATAACGGAACGGGGTGTTGGATCCGGTCCTGCGATCCATCACCCACGGATTACCCGCGACTGATCTCTAATGCCGCTTAATTCTCGTGCGCCGTGCCAGAACTCCTCGTGACGTGACTGAATTTCCTGTGGCTTTCGAGGCAACCCTCTCGCTCCTACAGGGAATCGCTGGACGAATGAGGACTCGTCCGTGTATCCGTAAAAGTGTATGAGAATATATACGAGACCTTCCATGTTTTCACAGGCCTCGAGGCTGCCAATTGAAGTACTTAAAAATTAGGGGATGAAAAATGTCGTTTTTGACCAAAATCGCAGTTTCAAGGTGACCTTGAGGTTTTTTTTAGCGATTTGTTTAGGTTTGTTTGGGTTTGTTCGGATTTGTTTGGGTTCGTTTGGGTTTGTTTGGGTTTGTTCAGACTGCCAATTGAAGTACTCAAAAATTAGGGGATGAAAAATGTCGTTTTCAACAAAATCGTGCTTTCTAAGTGACCTTGAGATTTTTTGGGTTTGTTTAGGTTTGTTTGGGTTTTTTTTTCAGCCTGTTAATTGAAGTCTTCAAAAATTAGGGGATGAAAAATGTCGTTTTCAACAACATCGCGGTTCCAATATGACCTTGAAGTTTTTGAGGTTTATTTAGGTTTGTTTGGGTTTGTCCAGCCTGCCATTTTAAGTCCTAAAAAATTGGGGGATGAAAAATTCCTTTTTCAACAACATCACGGTTCCAAGGTGACCTTGATCTTCTCCCGTTGTGAAAAAGGTGTTTGGGGTCGTTGGAAGGGCAATATTGGGGTTGCTAGTATTTTTCTGGCACAACTACGCCTTCCTGGCAATGGTAATCGACCCGAGAACACCCTTGACAACCAAAGGGGATGATAAGGAATTTTTCAATTATCTCGTGGGGTAAAAGTAGCCTTGAGGGGATCTTGTCTTCCGGAATTTGTTTGGGTTTGTTCAAATAGCTGTATTAGGGTTGCTAGTATTTTTCTGGCACCCTTGAAGCCTCCTTGTCACGCCAATGGACTCAGGAATACACTCGAGTACCTAAGGGGATGAAAAATAAATTTTCCAGAGATCTTGTGGTTTCAGAGTGACCTTGAGGGGCTGCTTAATCGACTGCCATGAGAAATTTGTTTGGGTTTGTTGAAGAGGTCATATAAGGGTTGCTGGTACTTCTCTAGCACCCCTCAAGCTTCCTAGCGACGCTGATGGACCCAGAAACACATTTTGAAACCAACATACGAGGGGATGAAAATTTCTACCCCTCCTGGCTCTGGCAATGAAAACAAAGCTCAGGGGGTTGAAAAATTACATTTTCCACGTTCTCGTGTCTTCAAAGTGACCTTGACTGGTTTCTATCCACCAAAATTTATTTGGGTTGGATCCGATACTACTATTAGGGCAACCATCATTTTTTCAACGACCCAGGAACACCCTTGAGGAACAAAAATCAAGAGGGGGTGGAAAAAGGTATAATTGGTGGTAAGCTAAGTGGGTGCAATGTAAAGTAACGATCGAAGGAAATTAAAGCAACACATTTCTCGTAAAGGGTCTCATGGAAAGTACCGAAGAGAGGGTTGGAGAAAAAGGAGGGTGGGAGAATGGGAAAAGTTTGGTTTGTTACGCCCGGCTTACTACGTGTTCGTTTGGGTTGAAAAAAAAGAGAAAGAAAAAAAAGAGAAAGAAAAAAAAAGAAAAAAGAAAATAAAACGGAAAAAAAAATAAAACGACCAGACACTCACCGGGAATTACGAAAGTACATCGGTACAGTGGCTTTAAAGGCCACGCCGGGGCACTAACGATTCCGCAATATCCATAGCTATTTTCGTGGCTCCCTTTGGGGTTCGTTCAAGCCCTGAGGGGGTTGAGGACTATAAAAAATTACGGGTGAAGGGGCGGGGGGTTGGAACCGTCAAGAGGGGGTTGTTGGTTCTCAACGATCGTTTAGGGGTTTGTAAGCGACCGGCAAACCCCCCACCTCCATTTTCCATCGAGTTATCCCCTATGGGATATCAAGCTTATCGGAAATTCTTCCCTCCTATCATCGCAAGGGTTGAAATATAACAATGACGAAAAAATAATAAAAATAAATAAATAAAAAATGAGAAAACATCCCTCGTCACGTCGATAAATTTTTGCTAATCTCTCGAGTCTCGTACCGCCATATTGGACGATCCTCGAACATTCCTCGAGAGAAGCGGATATTGGATCGCGAGAGGGATGAAAAATATTTATTCTGAGCTTGTGTAATTTAAGGGTGGTTTTTGGTAACGAGGATTAATGGAGTTTTTAATCTTGACGAGGACAAACGAAAATTAAAAAAAAAAGCTCCGGTAAAAATTAATATCAATAAGGGTTGGTTCAAAGGGTGGGGGAGGGGGATGAAAATTCGATCGGAAAGTTTCTCGCGAGGTTATTGGCAGGCGTTCGAAGAGGGCTAGGAATAGTTAGGATCCTTCGATAGCGAACACGCGTGATGAAATAACTCACCCCCCCCCTTCAACCCCCATAGATTCATCCCTTATATCGCGGTACCAAGTAGTGTCGAGAGGAGAGGCTTAAAATTTATATAAGATCGAGGCAGGGGGGTGATAAATTGCAACGCTTAACGAAATTAAATCGTCAACGATATAGCGTGCTTGCGAGCTTCGTCTACGTCCTGGCAATTTCATCCCCACTTTATCAAGCATATTAAAGTCTATGTGTAATTTTTTTTGGTTGCTCTCGAATAAATATTGGTCTATATTTTTTGAATGATTTTTTTGAGAAACGTTATTTCGTCTGGGGTTCAATTTTTATGTATACATTAAATAATAATTGCAATAATAATAAAAAAATCGATAAGTAAACAAATGGAAATAAAATAACTGTTATTGGTCAACAAGTAAATAAGTGAAAATGAAAGAGTTTTATGATTCTAGTGTAATTGTAAATATTATATAATATTTATATTGTACTGTAAATAATATTATGTTAAAAAATATCAATTATTCAATTTCGTAAATCTAATAAATATTAATAAGATATAATCACCAATTAGGTCTAAATAATATATAATAAATACTAATTATTTCTAAATAATAATAATCAATGTTAATTACTTCGCTGTCCAATAAGATCTTGCCTTAAGGGTTGAAATGGAAGATCATCGTCTTTCATAATGAAACAACGAGGAGGAATTATTTGTTGAATTATTTGATCCTAATGATAGGCATTGGGTTTACATAAATAAACTTTGGATAGATAACAAAAAATTGTCCATAATTCCAGTATGATACCTATCATAAAAGGAATATTATTATTAATTTTATATTAATTACACTAATTAATAAATACTTTTCTAAAAAATTTATACTAATTAATAAATTATATAATTAATAAATTATGAATGCATAAATCAGTACAGACAGCAATAAATAATAAATAAATAATACTAATTATTTACTGCGATATGAGATCTTGCCTCGAGGGTTGAAATTGGAAGAAAAGCTTCCTCTTTCATAAGCAATCGAGGAAGGGGCTAAATTATTCGATCCCAATGATAGGCATCGTCTGAAAGCCTGAATAAATTCAACGAATGGCAATCATTCGAAATAGGCTGTTGATAAAAATCGTAGATTTCCATTAATCAGGACTGACAGCGTGAGAGATAGAAAGATGGAGGAAAAGAGTGAAAAAAGTGAAAAAAAGAGGGAGAGAGAGAGAGAGAGCTTTCCAGGTAGGCAAATAAATGGAAATTAAAGGAAAACCATCCGACCGAGCTTTCTCAATTCTCGCTGGAAGAGCAGTCGAATAAAACGCTGAATTATCCACATCGAAGGAGTTTACCCATTTTTTTTTATTTCAATTTTTGTTTTTTGGTTTCTTTCGATACGGTAAAAAACGGGGATCTGAATATTTATCCATCACGAAGCTGCTTTTCTTCTATCCCAAATGAATGCAGCTTATAGCGAAACAAAAGAAGAAAGAAAAAAAATTTTTTTTTTTTATATCAAAACCCGTAAGCGTCTCTTTCACGAAACAATGGAACGGTCCAGATATTCTCATTCTGGGGTAACGAGATGAAAATGAGCAAACAGAACGAATTGGGTAACGGATATTTAAAATTTAATTCCGGTTGAGTGAAAAAAAAGGATCGAGTTTAATTAAAGGGAAGTAAACTTAAAAAAAAAATACTTTGTTTGGGTTTGTTTGGGTTTTCAAAAAAAAGGGAGTTTTCGCGTTTGTTCCGAAAAGGGTTAATCTCCAATAAATATGTATGGGTTTGTTTGGGTTTTCGAAGAAAGGGCCTTTTTGAGTATTACTTGGAAAAGGGCCAATCTCGTATAAATTTGTATGGGTTTGTTTGGGTTTTCGAAAAAAGGGCCTTTTTCAGTATTACTTGGAAAAGGGCGAATCTCATATACCTTTATATGGGTTTGTTTGGGTTTTCGAAAAAAGGGCCTTTTTGAGTATTACTTGGAAAAGGGCCAACCTCATACACATTTATAAGGGCTTGTTTGGGTTTTCGAAAAAAAGGGACTTTCGAGTTTACTTAGAAAAGGGCCAATTGCATATACATGTTTAAGGGTGTTTTTGCTTTTTTTTTCATCATCCTGTATTTCAAGAGTACTTTCGTTTGCAACGCGGTTTCATCCCCCAAGAAGAAGAGGAGGAGGAGGAGGGGGGAGGGTGGGCTCTCCTGTCTTTTCTTTTATGTGGTACATACGCTAGGACAAAAATTGTTACGAGCTCCATTGAAGCTTTGGTGAAAGCTCGGTGGCACATAAAATACAGGCTCGTCGAAGCATAGGAGAAACGAGGAATAACCCATCGAGGGTTCGCCCATTGACCCGTGTCAATTCGTCAAAGTTCGACGAGCCTCCCTCTCTCTCTCTCTCTCTCTCTCCCTCCCTTTCTTTTCGCCCACACGGTGCACCACCCCTTTTTTGTTTTATTACCCTCCGCTCCATCCTGCCACCTTTTCTTTTCGACTGTTGCTTGCCTCCATTGACCAAATTCTTTGAGCTTTCTTTACCCATGAATTTATCGAAAATAAACATTTAAAAGGGTTAATTTTCTATTGAATTCGCTTTTTATTAAGTAAGACTATTATAATTAAATTAGCATGATTTTTTTATGAGCTATTACAATTTAATAATTATTATTATTAATATAATAATAATAATTAATATTTTCAAATAATTATTACATAATTGTTGTTAAAAGTGCAAAATGAATATTTTATTCATTTGTGTTAATTTAATAGAAAATGAGGTTTTTGTAAAGTCAAACATTGTTTGGACTGAATTTGGACTTACGAATTCCGACGATTTCCTCAAATGAGACGAATTTCGATAAAATGGCGGATTTTGTTTCTAAAAAAATTCAAGAATGTTTGGAAAATTATAAAAAAAAGAGTTCAAAAATTCCTAGAAGAATTTTCGAAAAAAATGTAAGGATTTCTGGAAAATTTCTCGAAAAAAATGCAAGGCTTTCTAAAAACATTCATTTCGAATCATTGGGAAAATAAAAAATAATTTTTCGTGTTGTTTTTCAGTTGAATTTTCGGTTTTTTTGATTTTTCATATTTTTCAAAATTGTTGAACATTGGAACGTACGCGGTGGTCTTTCCTGAAACTTGCACCAGTCCCAAAGCCTATTACCGACTATTTTCGTAGTCGCAGGTGGCTCCCCGATCGAGCAACCACTTGATTGCTACGTCCCGGGAGCAATTACCGTGCTATCGCGTTTAATTGCATATCGTTAGCCGCCGAATACGACTGTTTAGGCGTCCATGTGTGGGTGATGCACGCCGCTACTAATCCCGCAATTTCTCCAGATTTTTTTTCGGATTTATCTTCATCGATCTTGTAATTGTTGCCGCGAGGCACTTTCCCGAAGATCCTCCATGAGATAAGATCGAAATTCGTTGGTGATCGAAATTGCATTAGTTTTTTCGTTCCATTTTTACAGAGCTTTCATTCCTCGCGGTTTAAGGATTTTTGGGAATGTGATATTTTGGTATCTTGGATGTTTTAAAAAATTGAAAGAATTAAAAACATGGGAAAAAGTGAAAACATGGGCAAAATTGAAAACATGAAAAAAATTGTAAACCTGGGAAAAATCGAAAACGTGAGTAAAATTGAAAACATGGGAAAAATTGAAAACGTGGGAAAAATTGAAAACATGGGAAAAATTGAAAACATGGGAAAAATTGAAAACATGGGAAAAATTGAAAACATGGGAAAAATTGAAAACATGGGAAAATTGAAAACATTGAAAAATTGAAAACATGGAAAAATTGAAAACATGGAAAAATTGAAAACATGGAAAAATTGAAAACATGGAAAAAACTGAAAACATTGAAAAAATTGAATAAATTGAAAACCCATGCCAGAATAGATGACCCCCCGAATGTTTATGATTCTCCCATGCAGAGACTTTGATAAAACTACACCAAAGTTGGAAAACTTTCAAAGACTGATTAATAAATCCATCAGTGCACATCTAAACGGTCACCACTCCGAGTATTGTCCATACCTAATATTCCTTATCTCGAAGTAAAAATATGACATTTTTTTCTGATTTAATGCAACTCTCGAGCATTTCGAAGTTACGAAATTATTGAAAAATTATTCCTGCGTTGACAAGAATAAAAAGTAGTCGCTCAGTTGTTGTTTTTTTTTTCGTTCTTCCGCATGAATAAAAGAAATAAAAAGGTCGAGGCCCACATATGGCGGAGTCGCACAAAATATTATTCCGCGTGAAAAGACGACGCTGTGTTTGCACTCCGAATAAACGGGGCCCCGGCAAAATATAAAATCAACGTTTTTCGGATGGAAATCCGAGGGGAAACTCGATACGGCTGACCGCACGATTTTTTTACTACTTCCTTTTCCGGCGATTCGTTCCCACTAAGCGGCTCTCCGTCCTAGCATTTTTTATTCGGACTTTCGAAGTATGATAGAGTTACAGGCTTTTCCATTTTTCGAAAGTCTATTGCTTCTAACTTTCATCATAAAATTCGTTAAAATTTTATTATTTTTAACTTTTTTTAAATTCTTTTTTTTCGTCACTCTGCAATATCAATGATCATTAAATTCGAACGATTGTATTGTATTTAATGCATAACGAGTTTCAATATTTTTTTCGATTTTTTGACACATTTTTACTCGTGCAAAAATTTTTTTAATTATTATTAATAAAAATAAATAATGAATTTTCTTTCGTAAAAAAAAAATCGTGAATTTTTTAATGAGACGTTGTATTTTTTGACGAGGAAAAAAAGTGAAAAAAAAAAATGTTAACTCGATCAGCTTTTAATACCAAAGTATCGAAACATGATTGAGATTAAATTCCTTTTTTTTTTCGTTTTTTTCGACGTGAAAAAAATTCAAAATATCGTGCATGTATATTTTCGTGTAAATATTAACATTAGAATTTATCGTCATATCTTTCGAGTTGGATTTTGTGCCTTGAATAATGAACTCGCTCCATTCGGTTGGTGAACGAGATTTTTCTCACGTATTTGTCAACATGGGACGAGAGGATGGCACGGGTGAAAAATTGAATCAGCTTGAAAAAAGGAAATAAATTTCGCACGAACAAGAGTTGTGTTTTTTTTTTTGGCCGCGAGCGAAACGCCGTGGTTGATTTGTTTAATTCGAGTAGCGCGTAGTTCGTTTGTTTTTTCCCTTCCTCTTTGTGTCCCATGAATTAAATTAAAAATGTTATAAAAAATCATATTTCCAAACGATATAAATATTTATTAGCGAAAATCGTTCGTAACGTTGAAAATATTGAAATCGTATGTATTTTCGTAATTATCTTCACAATTTGTAAATTGTATTTTCGAACCATACATTTTCATTTAATTGGAGAAAAACATGACTTTTTCGTCGTAAATTATTTCCACCATTATTAAAATATTACTGGATGATTAAATTCGTACGTTTATAACTACTAAATGATTGACTGAAAAAATCGAAAATAATTCAAGAATCATTAATTAATAATCCGATAAAAAATTATCGTTCGTCAAATATTGAAGAATTTTTTCGATTTTTCAATATTTAATAATTTTTATTAAATATTGATTATTCACTATTAATAATAAGCTAATTTTAAATATTTAATGATTTTAATAAGCAAAAAAAAAACTTATAGAGCGACATCGAAAATTTCGAAGCACAATTATAATTTAATGACGTTCGAATTTGTGACTTCTCAAGCTTTTTGTAATTGAAGCAAAAGGGACGGAGAGGGGGTGGAGTTGAAAAGATCAAAGTGGAGGGATCTTTTGACAAAGCGTTTCTAATCACTGGTAAATTTTGTTTTTTCTTTGTGCAACAAAAAGGTAAGAGGAAGAGCGAGTAAAGGAGAGACCATGTAGCTATTAATCTTGTTCGAGGAAGCGGCGAGCGCCCGTTGACCGTTTGATCCCTTGCCCTGGGTTGCTTTTCCGTCAACGATGCCTTAACAGACCCGATACTGAAACGAAAATATATGCTTTCTCCACACGAGGTATTCGCCCTTCAAAGGGCTGTAGAATTTCCCATTCATTAATTTACCTCTTTTATTAAATATAATTAATTAAACAATTAATTAATAAACATTATATTGGACTTCAACAATTTATTAATTGTCTTAACAATTTTCCAAACGTATTAATGTTATTTTCATGTATTTTTAATTATACATTTTTATGTACGAGTTTCCATTACTTAAAGTTTATTAAATCTTTATTTATATTATTAATCTGCCCCAATAAAAAGTGATCGAAAATTTATTTAGAAGTTTAACATATATTATTAATTATAGAAAACTATTAATGAACATTATTAGTATTTTTATTAATATTTAAGTTATTAATATTTCACTCATTATTTTTTACAATTTTTTAAATTTATATTTGTAATAATTCTTGTATTTAATTCTTAATTTGCAAGCATTGCAGAGTGATTACAAATTTATTTCGAAATTCAATACGTATTGTAAATTACAAAAGAGTATTGTTAATTTTAATTGTTCATATATATTTATATCAATTTTACCATGTAATTATTATTATACCATAATTCAAAGAAATGAAAAATGTATTTCCAAATACGATGAGTATGATAAAAATTAAGGGGGAAAACAATCTCAATTGGTTTGAATATAGTAAAATGGATTGAAAGGTCTAGGGAGACGTGGGCCCTAAATGATTTGGCTTTATCCGTTTTGTCCGGTCACCATCTCAATAATCTCCACGAATATTCTCTCCCTGCCTCTCTTTCTCCCTCTCTGTCGGCCAGCAATTATCCAACGTGCGCTTATATATAGAGGCTCCGAAAACGCAATTACACCACGAACTACTTCACTCGCTCATCCCCTTTAACAAGATTCTCTTGGTGCGCAGGTAGAGCGCGGCTGGTGAGCCAAGAGAAGAAGGACAAGAGAGAGGAAGAGAGAGAAAGAGAGAGAGAGGGATGGTGAAGCGTGCACTTTGGAGCACGATGAGGCTGGACCATTGTGGCTTATCGGGTTAACGCTTGCCCAGGATTCACACTCACCGTGTCTCAAAGGATTTATCAATACGCCACCTCGAATCGAAATTCCGTAGGTTTTCGAGCGAACGGTGTTGGCTGAGATTTAATCGTAATGACGAATGACCAGTGACTCCAAAGTTGCTTTTTTCCGGCCCCTTCCCTCAGCAAAAAAAGGAACACCGAACAAACCCAAACAAACCTAAACAAACTCAACCAAACTCCAAAGTTACTTATATCCACCCCCTTCCCTCCCCAAAAAAAGGGAACACCAAACAAACCCGAACAAACCTAAACAAACTCAACCAAACTGCAAAGTTGCTTTTTTCCACCCCCATCCCTCTCCAAAAAAAGTAGCACCAAACAAACCCAACCAAACTCCAAAGTTGCTATTTTCCACCCCTTCCCTCTCCAAAAATCAGATTCCAGAAACCTGATGTTCGTTTAGGAATGTTTGGGTTCGTTTGGATTAAGACCCAAGCCTAATGTTCGGGTTTGTTTGGGTTTGTCTGGATCAAGACCCAAAACTGATGTTTGGGAACGAGGTTGGGAAGTTCGTTATCAGGGGTATCTTGAAAGGGTGGTGGAAAGAGGGTGGTGTTAATTGGCGAGGCGAGTGACAGTGGGAGATATCGGGTAGGATCAAGAGGATTCCACGTGTAGATTGATTCGATGAACGAGGGAGTGTCATCGTTGTAGAACATCCAGGTTTCTAGGCCCTCACTCCCCTCCCCTAGCCTACCCCCAATGCTTAGAAGGGGCTTAGGGGTACCCCGGTAGACATTCGGATGTAGTCTGCACTTAGAATCGCTATATCTATAATTCCAAGGGTTGAATTTAGTTTGCCACGTCGAGAATGGGGTCAAACGTGTACCGGTAGTACGTCGTCGAAATTGGACAATGCCTGGACGAGTTATGTTGCACCAGAAGCAACTTAGGAGACACCGTCTGACCTCAAGTACTACGGTGCCTAGGTAGGCACAGTCGGTTCGTTTCCTAACCCCCAAAAGACGAACCAAAATCCTTTGGCCCTACCCTGCCCCTCGATCAGTTTATCCATTCGCTGGTAGCGCAACAGGGATGAAGACGAATGGTAGACACTGGTCCCTTTGGCGTTGAAGCACCTCTTGCTGGAATATCACGCGAACAGGACGAGAGCTATTCCTTTTTTTTTTGTACTTTTTCACTTCGTTCGGCGCATGCCCAACGACTTCCAGACCAAGACCATACATCAATGTTGAAAGGACCGAAAGGGGCTGGATGGCCTACCTAGCTTACATAAGTGTGCGCTCCCGTGTTTGCCGTTATGTAGTACACGATATCACGGCAATGCCGTGTATCTTGGGTTCTGCAAGCCCGCCCAGGAGACTTCCATCAATGTTGGAACAACGGCTCTTGATCATCGGGCTCAGCTGTGATCCACGTCAGTTTTGTCATTGGGTAAGTTCGATTTACAGCTGGTACGCAGAGAAGTACGTTTCAGTTGGTGGAAGATGTCTTTTAGGGTCTATTGGGACCCAATAGATCTCTTTCCAGGTTGTTTTCTTGGAGCTATTGGGTCGTGGAAGATTGATAATGAAGATCTGCTGCATTGTCAAACCAACAGGACGATGGATCGTCCACTCGAGTGGCGTTTATGATCAATCGCCAGGCTCGAACTACGATTCCACGTTAATTGGGCTCTCTGTATGGTCGGTACACGTAGTACACACAGGGTTGGCACAAGTGGCCTGTACGTGCGTTCATTTCGGAACATCGGTGAATGAATAGTAATTGGATAGCTACATGAGTGAGATGGATGCCAATTGGGCAACTCCAAACGATCAATTTATCGTGTCAACATCCTCATCAAACCCTACAGATTTCGACATCACGTACCAATTCCATTTTTCTTTTTTTCTTCATTAAGGATTTGTTTGAAGTTTACAAAATTTGTACAATAGGAAGCTAATTTAATTAGCAATGGAGGACGCAACACAGGGAAGAAGATGATCCCTATGGATGCACCAGGAATATCGAATATTCTGGAATCCAGAAGCTAAATTAATCCCTCAAAGCGTCTGGCCAATTGCGTGGCAGATCTGACGCGATGCTCAAAGCTCAGGAAATATACCCTACCTACGACTGAATCATCCTCGTCTGCTTTCAGTATCTCTCTCTCTCTCTCTCTCTCTCTAACTCTCTCTAAAGGGAGAGGGAGAGGTGAGATTGCAGAGAACCCGAATTTCCTCTCAACGTTCAAAAGCCATTCTGTCCACCAATGTAATTCAATAGCACAACTCACCACCAGTTTGGGATCAAAGGGTAACCTTAGGAATGGCTTTCGAATCTCGGTGTCTCCTTCCATCAGCGCTGACAAAGATTGTTCCTTGGACCACTCCGAAAAACACGGATCGATTCCTGTCTCTCCAGAAAAAAATATCGTCTAGTTTCCCATCTCCGTGGGGCAAGTGTGCGCAGATTAAAAATTCCCAAAACGGTTTAAAATGAAGAAAAAAGCAATCCCCATAGCTAGTTAGGGGCAAGTTTCCGTTGATAGTCATTCCGAGTATAAAAATTTAATTTTTCATGATAAATACATAGGCACGCACAAAACTGCTCCGTATGTACAAAAATACGTAAAAAGCAACAAAACTGATGATAAGAGATGTAAAAATAAATATTTTAAACCGAAAAAATTTTCCTGCTATAAGTAACTCTATATAAGGTTGGAGTGTACGCTCCACTGACGAGAGCTCCGCCACCCACTCGCCATCTAGCGGTCATTTATCGAACTACACTTTCCGCGATTCCCAGGTGTTCCATTCTGATGAATGGGGTAAAACCCTTACAGTTTTTCGCTCCAATCCCTAGGGCTATTTTTCTCATGCTATGATTATACTTTTTCGTTGCATATTCCATAAATAAATAAAAAAAATAAAAAAGTCGAAATAAAACAAACGCCCGGAGGGTATTTACGCCATATCAGGAGTGATACCTATGAATGACTGACACTGCAACAGTCATCGGGGGATGAAAATAAACCGGTGTCAAAAAGCTTCAAAACACCCCCTCCCCCCTCCGGCCCGTCGAAAATTCTCTTTCTTTCGCCCAATGAAAACCTGATCAAGCGTGCACAATGGTAACGTGATTCGATCGAATTTACCTACCTGCGTATACACGAGTCGTTGTTTCAAATTTTTCAACCCCTTTACCCAAACCAACCCCTTCCGTTTGAGCATTCGCGTTTTGTTCAGCCGTCGGTGCTATTGGATTATCGAGGGGTGAATCTGGTCGGTGAATTTTTATTGTTTTTAATAATCTTCGTGAATTTTCGAATTCGTGACTTTTTTTTTGTTTTCTTTTTTTTCGATTTTGGGAATAACAGGAATTGGACGAAATGGGACAATGGAGGGGAGTCGATAACGAGGTAACAATGGTTTTAATTGAAATATTTGGGTTTTTCCATGCTTTTGTTTACATCATACTATATATATTTATTTATTTATCTATTTATTTACTTTATTTATTTATTTTGAATATTTATTTTTTATTTCATTTATTTATTTTGAATATTTATTTTTTAATTTTATTTATTTATTTTGAATATTTATTTTTTATTTGACAAAATAGTGAATACGAGTTTGGGGGTTGACACGAATAGGGTATCCTGAGGTACACAGTGTATACTGTTCTCAGAGAAGAGGAGTCTAGTTAGCAGCTATTCATCAACCCCCTGGACCCTATCTCCATCCTCGGCTCCCTCGCTTGCCGAGATACCCGGTGAGCCCCGTTCGCTATTCTCGTTTCGTTTTGCCCGCACCCTTGAGCCCCTCGTGATTCACCTCATTTATTACAACGTAAACAAAAGTCTCTACCTGGCCCAGCTCTGGATGAGACCTGCGTAAAACGGCCATCGACCGACCCCCTTAAAACCGGATTTTCTCGTCGATGGAATTTTTCACCCTAATGGATCGCTATACGTCTTCACGAAATTTTATCTAAATCGTGGACGATAAACAATCCGGTAATTATATGCGATCGAGTTGTCTCCATAAGATTTGTTTGGGTTAAGTGATCCAAGAAATAACTTTGGAAGGAATTGATTTTTATCGTAATTGCAAATCATGTTTATTATACGATGCAATATAATGAAATAATAATAACAATGCCATTGATGTTAATTATAATTACTATTATATTATTTTTTTTAGTGAAAATAGATATTATATTATGATTGTCATTGTTGTTATTATTGTGGAAAATTATGGTTATTACGATTATTCATATTTCTCTGGCTTTTTATTAAAAAAAAATTTACGATATTATTATTTTTATTAACTATTTCATTTTTTATTTAATTATTATTCTTACACTGTTATTGTTATGATGATTATAATTGTAATTATTGTATTATATCACATATGATAATTATTATGTTTATAGTTGTTTTCATTATTTCAAAATAATTTTATAATTATTTTGGTACTTGCAATTATTATTATTATCATTGTTATTGTCGTTGATTGCACTCTTATTTCCTGTGACGATTACAACTGTTTTTCTATGTTTCAAAATAATATTTTTGTTTTCATCCAAACGAAGCAAAAAATTTATTTTCTCGTTCGGATCTTCCGAAACGAGACGCGAATAATTTTGGATTTAAATGACAAAAGTTTTCACGCCGCGTTAGGACGAATCTCGGGAGCAATAAAATATCGCGAATTCTCCCGGATCTTTTCTCGCGTCGTCCCGTTATATTTTGTTTTGTCATATCGAGTCAGGGTCGCTCCCTTGGTTATGGCGAGATAAGGGTGTGTGTATATAAACCGGAAAGGGCTGAAAAAGCAAAATTCAAGGAAAACTTGGAGTCGTGGGGGGTGGGGGTTGGGAGGGGGTGGTTGAGAAACGAGTCGCAGAGAAAGGGTATATCGAGCTTTCGCAAAAGTTCACGTACAGCTCAGCGAGGCTACTTCCGTTTTCAATAAATTTTCCAACCCCCCACCCCCCGAATCCTCAATCCCCTTACCGCCACCCCGTCCATCATCAACCCCGTTTTATTCTTGCGTCGCGCATTTAACGACCTATAAATTCTTCATCTCTCGAAATTTTTCCCGGCACGCCAATGAGGGCTTGGTTGGGGGTGAAAAGGGATGAAAATGGGGTGAGGTCGTTTCGATCCACCTTCGAAACGCTGAAATCGCTAAAACGGGGAGAAAAAAGAGAAGGGAGGAACAAATGAATGGGAGAGAAACAGGTCGAAGCTTTCATCCCCCTTTTCACCCCCCAACCCCTTTGTTTACGTTTCTCACTTTTGTTTCATAAACTCGTATCTCGAAACGAGATATATATTTACACAAATGATAAATTTGTGCTTTCACAAATGTTTACGAAAGGCGAGAAGCAATATTTTCCTTTTTTTTTTCCTTTTCGCCCTTTGGCAAGCCCTTTCGCCCTTCGTTCGAAAAGTCATTAATTTTCATCTGGGTCATGCGAATTGCGAGGAAACGGTGCTCGCATACGCCCATTATTCATCCCTTATCTCTAGTTTCGGGTCAGCCCTCCGAAATCTATCGAGCGATTGATAAATATTACGCTTCGTTAATTTCGATTTTGTCCGATATGTATACGCGTGTGTGTACACGTTTGTATATATTTATATCGAAAATAATTTATTTACCTTGTCTGTTCTGGTCTCCCGCGTTTCCGGTTCTCCTACCCTCTTTCACCCCCTCCCCCTCTTCACTCTCTCCCTCTTGCTCGATAGTTGTGCCCTTATCGGCCCTTCGTGCTTTATCGATTCGCCACTTTTGTATCTACGACTGCTTTTCCAGGCGCGGTAATCCTCGGGAATGGCCTCTGGGGAGAGAAAAAGAGAGAGAAAAACTTAGAAGGGGGGGAAATCAAACTCCCGATTCGTTTCCATCATCCCCTTACTGGTCCACAAAGCCTCCATTTTTCTCCCCTTCGCTTCTTTCTCTCGTGTTGAATTTCTTCGGAAATAATGTACATAACGAGAAAAAAATCACATTCAACAAACAAAAGCTACGATTTTTCCTACCCCCAATTTAATTTCCCAATCAAAGCTCGACCGTTGTATTTTTTTCGGGGTTGAAAAAAGGTTGTTTTTTCGCAGTTTGTCAAGTAAAAAGGACGATGATAAAAAGGGATGAGAAACAAAAAAAATAAGGGGTGGAATTAAAAGGCGTAGGGGGTCGAAAATTCGTGGCCAGTTTGCAACGAAAAGAAGGGGATGAAAAATAAAAATCGATCTGAAACGAAAAGTAATCAGGAATGGAATCAAAAGGGGTCGGGGGTTGAAAATTCTTGGCCGATTTGCAACGAAAAAAGGCGATAGAAAATAAGGGTTGTAATCAAAACGAGCAAAGGGTTGAAAATTCGCACTTTGACGCACGAAAAAAAAAAATAAAATGAAAGAACGAATGAGAAATAAAAAGAAATAAGAGTTAAAATCAAAAGGGGTAGGGGGTTGAAAATTCTTGGGCAATTTCCAACGGAAAAACGGGGATGAGAAAATAAGGGTTGTAACCAAACCGAGCTGGAAGTTGAACATTTCTACTTTGACGCACGAAAAAGAAAAATTTAAAAAAAATGGAATGAGAAACAAAAAGAAATAAGGGTTGGATTAAAAAGGGGTAGGGGGATGAAAATTCGTGGGAAGCTTGGCGCAACGAACCCTCGGCAAATGGCGTTGATAGTAGCCAGCTCGAAGGTAGGGATAGCTGCGAATTGGCCGGATAATTTGATAAGCGTCCTAGAGCGACGCCCGCTCTAACCGAGCACGGGGATGGGGGTTGAACCACGAGAAGAGGATGGCAGAACTGGTCCAGATGATCTCACTCCAGGTCCGTGCTTTTCGTACGCTTCGGGGATTCGGACCACCGTAATTTTATGCAAATGACATTCTACCGCCCCGAGAGGGCCAATCCGATACACGTAGGTGACCTCCACCCCTTGAGGGGAACCGGCTACTGGAAGTTGCTTGATTATGCGCTGGAATGGCTATCATGAAGCTTTTCTCGGTCCTCCACCCCCTTAGCCCTCACCCTGCAGCCCTTGTACTTTTTTAACCACTGTCTGATCACTTCCTGGACCTATCTACTTGCCACCTCTACTGCCACCAATTTACATTGATTTATCAAAAAATACAAATTTTTTCTTTTTGAAAAATGTTGTTTTTTCTTGTCAACGTGTCTATCGACGTAACAAAAAAAATCTAAAAGCGAATTTTTGTAGCCGAAAATTAAATCACCTAGTTTTCTTTTCAATTTATTTTTTTAATGTTAATTTCATCGTCGAAATGTCTGTTGACGTAACAAGAAAAATCGAAAATCGAATTATTGTAGCTGAAATTTAACTCACCTAGCTTTTAGAGCCTCATATAGGGGTAAGTAGTAAAGTCAGACTTGTGTCAGACCACTTCCCAGCTCGATCTACTTGCCACTTCTACTGCCACCAATTCAGTTCGTTTTGCCCAAAAATTTTTTTTTAATATTGATATATTCGTCGACATGTCTGTTGATGTAACAAACAAACAAAAATAAAAAATCGAATTTTCGTAGCTGAAATTTCAATCGCTTAGTTTTTGAAGCCTCGTATAGGGGTAAGTAGTAAAGCTAGACTTGTGTCAGACCACTTCCCAGCTCGATCTACTTGCCACTTCTACTGCCACCAATTTAGTTCGTTTTGCCCACAAATTTTTTTTTCAATGTTGATATATTTGTTGACATGTCTTTTGATGTAACAAACAAACAAAAATCAAAAATCGAATTTTCATAGCTGAAATTTAAATCACTTAGTTTTTGAAGGCTCGTATAGGAGTAAGTAGTGAAGCCAGACTTGGATCAGACCACCTCGAATTTCACTCTCGTTTCACGTGCAATTTGGCAATTTCAATTAAAAAGAAGGGCCCTCGGTTTATCAATGTGGGCAAACGCTTAACACCTCGACCTCTTGTTAACTCGGAATTTTGTCGCGTGTACACGTGATCTCGTTGGCACACACGAGGGAGCTCTCACACCTGATGAAATATCGTTAATCGCACCCATGGATTATGGAAGATTTCAATGTGGGCGAGGACGCGAATTAGCAGTGGACAAAGGGCGTTTCGGTCGGACGTGTCAGTCGTATGGGGGGTGAAAGTAACCAGGGGAACTTTTTTCTTTAAGTCAATCTTTTAGAATGGAGGATCAAATTTTTGACGTTTTTTCGAGCAGTGGAGAAATTGGTATTTATTATCATTTTTTCTCAGATAATTCGAGAACGAAAAAGTTATACAAAAACAATGTACGAAAATTGGCAAAAATTGACAAAATAATGGTCGTCGATAAAAAAAAAACGATTTTCAATGAAAACTTTTATCATGAATAAAAATGTCGTTATAGCGTGTACTAAAAACCGAAATATTAAACCTTCCGCCCTATTTTTTCAAAGTTAAATATTTTTTGTTTTTAAATAGGAAGAATAAAAAAATGTTCACAAAAAAATATAATAATAATGAAAACTATAAAACAATAAAATAACATAAATTATTAATAAATAAAAAATAATGAAATAAAAAAAGTAAACATTTAATTCTACAATTCCCTCACTTTCTTAATTTCCATTTCCTTTTCGTCACAAAAAAAAAATCATTTACTATATTCTCTCAACCCTGAATATCGTCGATAGTAATTTCGATTAAAATTTGTCGGTCCTGTTAGAATTAGGATGAACGATATGGATTAACCAATGGATTAAATATGATTTTATCCAACGACGGATATCGATAATACCATTGTAGGGGTCAGGTTCGTTTGGGGGGTGGTGACGTATACAACAGGTCGCGTTAATAATTGTCCAATCGAACTTCCGATATTTGCGGTATTTCGTTCGCTCGTTGATTCACGAACACGGATTATATTTGCCCCCCCCTCCCCTTTCCGGCTTCCATCCATTTATTCCCCCACCCTTTTTCCTGCCTATAGGTAATGTATTGCTAAATCTCTATCCGCAAATTACGTTGTTGCATGGACCATTGGAGGCTGAGAAATTATTTCGGTACACTTGTGCGTTGCCTCCGGGGTGGGGGGGGGGGAATGAGAGGGGATGTTAGCCAATAAACGAGACAGGATGAAATAACCACCGCATTCCTGTAACACAATGATAAAATTACCCGGTGATCGAGAGAGCTCTGCTGACAGGTAGAAACTGCTGAAAAGCCATACACATACAATTGTTATCGAATTTTGTTGCACCACGAGTGCTGTGGAAATCCATCACCGGGAGAGGTAAACGTTAACCACCAGCCTGGAAAATGTCCTCGTTTTGCTCAATAACAATAACAATTGAAATAATAAACAAATGAATTACAACAAATTCGATCGATAATGATAGTGGTTATAATAGTGTTGATAATAACAAAAACGATAATTATACTAGTAACGATAAAGATACTATTTTCATTTAATACAATAATGATAGTAATATAATTATTATAATTATATAATATATGACAATTAAATCATAATTATTAAGTAATTAAATATTTAAATTAAACTAAATGTATAATTAAATATTTTTATAGTTATATAATTAAAAAATATACAATATCGGTAACAAATGTAATTTATAATAATACAACTAATAATAATAACGAGAATAATACTAATAAGAGGAAAATGGAAATAGAGCAATATTTAAATGTTATTAAATTTGTTCTTCTTTGGTTTTGACAAATTCAATCTAAAATCCAATCCTACAAAAAATTCCAATCAGATATCGTCATTGAACTTAATAAAGTATTAAGTAAACTTGAATTTTTAATAAAATGTTAAATAAATTCTTTTTCATAATTGCACGCGAAACTACCGTAAAGCCCATCGATTAGTTCGTGTCTGGGATAATTAATAATAAAAAAACGCGTTCCTGGAGTGGGTCGAGAAAAGAATGAGGGAGAGGGTGAAGGGAGAGGGGGTGACGATTAAAAGTGGATATAGGAAAAATCGATTAAGCAATCTCTGCTGGTACCCATATATGCGTGTATACTCACATATTTATTTATCTACACAAAGATGTACATTTTTTTCGTGGGTAATGGGTCAATTGCTATCGTCTGTATTTATCGATAGATATAGATTTATCATTCGATCTCCCATTTTCTCACGGACTATATCAGGAGATTTTGTTTTTATTTTATTTTTGGAAATTTTTTTTCTTTTTTTTTATTCCGTGACGAAAATCGAGGCGAACTGATAACTCCGGGGACGACGAGGCCACCGCAGCTGCGCTTTAATTTTATTTCGTCTTCGTATATACATATATATATGGTTTTTTAAAAATAATTTTTTTTTCGACCCCTTCGGGGACTGTCTGGAGCAGAGAAAACGTTCGGACCATTCTAGCTTGTTTTTGTACCCGCCACTTTCCGGATTTTCAATTTTCATCGGTCCTAGTATTTTTCTCGGTCGTAGGGTGGGGAGAGGACTTTTTTGAAAGTTTTCGGTTATGAGAAATTTATGGAGTTGAAAAATCAACGTGACTATGGAAAAAAAATATTAAAATGAAAATCGAAAAAAGTAAAGGAAAAAGGGGATCTGGAGTAATGCGTTTTCGGAATATCGCTCGAGCGATAATTTAGGAACGCTCGGTAACGGCGTCGGACGTCACGCTTCGCTACGCCACTCGTCGCACACGTTCGCACCTCAACATGCAATGGACATTAAACTAATTGCGAATTATTAGCAGGACGCTTCGTGAGAGAGACCCAGAGCGGAAGAGACATAATCGCGTTTACTCAATATTGTTTGATAATTTTTTTTTATCTTCCTCGAATTTTTAAACAATTTTTTTTCTTGGACTTTTGTTGCTAGAAAATTTATTTTTACTAAGATTCTCCGGTGCACATTTTTTTGCAAGAATATTTTTTTCAAGGTTAGTTTATTGCAAAGATTTTTTTTGGAAAGAAATTTCTTTTTTAAGTACTTTTTGTTGCAAGGACATTTTTTTCGCAGGATTTTTTTCAAGGTTATTTTATTGCAAGGATATTTTCTTGCAGGATTTTCTTTTCAAGGTTATTTTATTGTTGGGACATTTTTTTGCAAATAATTTTTTATGCAAGAACCTTTTTTTCGAGAATATTTTATTACAAGGACATTTTTTGCGAAGACATTTTTTGCAAGACTATTCTTTAAAAGGACATTTTATCAAAGAATATTTTTTGCAAAGCAATTTTTCGAGTGAAAAAACGGTACTATTTTTATTCTATACTTATCAAGTTTAAAATAGTTTGAAGGACATTTTTTTGAAGAACTTCTACGATTAAAATAAGGTCCTTTTTTATATTTCAGAATCAGGGTTATCGAAGGTAAGGGTTGAAAGGGTGAAACAGTTGCAAGCTTGACATAGAATGAAGAGGAAACAGGGGGGGGGGGGGGAGAAAAAATTCGTCGTGTCTCCTGATCGAATTTTGTTCCATTCGTAAGAAAAAGCGAATTATCTCTACATCTTTTGACGCTTCTTTTGCGATCATTCGGTCGTAAGATCAGCGCCAGTAGTAAACGACTCAATATCCCAGGATCCACAGTTGAGCTCGTAACTTTTTTTCTCCATTTTTTCGCTGTCCATGGAAAACTGATACGCAGAAACGTGTTATCAGACTATCTTTCTCCACCCCCCCCCTTTCCCCCTCCCCGTGTCACTATGCTCCATCGGAACTTTCAAACTCAATTTTCCTCTCGTTAAACTGACTCCGGGGCAAAAGTTTCATCGATCTCGGCTCGCCGCTCCGAATGGCCGGTAAAGAAGGAAACTGCGATTTTTTCGCTCCCGTCTATTTTCTTTTAAAAATGTTATCAACCTAAATTACGACCGTACAACGCTTAAACACTCGTAAAACCCCGTGTGTGTCCGTCGTAGAAGCGAGATCGTCGTTCGTTAAAAACTCATGCTGTTTCGTCTGAGCCTTAAGAAATTTAATTTATCTTTCCACTTTTGTCTGGTAAAGTGAATTTTACTACTAGGTAATATTGATGAAATCATCAATAATAATAACAATGATAAAAGTAATAGGAACAATAGACAGAAAAATTATAACAACAACAATAATAATAATAAATAAAATAACTATGATCAATAATTCGTAGTAGAATGGTAATTAAAAATGATAATATTGATAATAAAAAAATTAATAGTGATAATCATACTAAAACTAATAATGATAATAATTAAACAAAATAATATCAAGTATAACAATGACAATAATAATAGGAAATATAATAATGTGAAGAATATAATCAGTAATGATTATTTTATTATTATTAATAATAATAACGAAAATAATAACTATGAAAACGTCTGCAACGATACCAATATTGATAAAATATTTACAAATAATTGCAAAATTTTTTCAAGCTAATGATTATATTTTGCAAAAAGGAATATTAGATTGCAAAATGCTAGGATGAAAATACCATAAAGGAATGTACGTAAATAATAATAATAATAATAAAGAAAATGGATAAAATATGACATGCGCGTTTTCTACGTTAAATAATGAACGGGATATAGCTCTTGTCGAGTACGGAAAAAAAAAATATTTTTCCGACTCAATGGAATCGCAATAAAATGATTCGTTATGTTGCAGGACTGAGGGAAACTTCAATTTTTGCTTTCTCGTTTCTGTTACTTGAAGAATATTGTATTGTGTTGTATATTACATATAATGGGGTATGAGAGGGAGGGAGCGGGTGAGAAGGGGGGGGGGGAGGGGAAATATCGGATGAGTACCATCAACGACACATGTCATACGTTGTAGAAGTTAAAAGAAATATAGACGAAGGAAGAAAAGCGCGAATTCCTTTTATCGTCGATCCATGTTGGCTTCGAAGCAAAAGTTATAGGGAACCCCATACGGTCGTTCAAGTTCTCTGCCTCTTCGCCCCAACCCTCGTACTACACATATTACATTGTTCGACGTTCATTGTGCGTTATCCGTTCGCTACTGCGCATTCTCCTCGTTGCAAATAAATTGAATAAACCGAGCTCAAACGCACAAAGAGATATAATGGTAAAAGCATTTCGAAAGATAAACCCAGCCGGGTTTATGGACCATAAAAAGTATGTATTCACGTGATACGCACTGCGCCAAAGGTAATAAAAAAATTTTTAAACTTTGTTTATCAATATTTTTTTATGAATGTAAAAGAAAACAAGAAAATTTCGTGGATTCATGTAAGTATCGTACATACGTATTTATTTAAATTAAATTTTCAACTGAGATTATTCATGTAAAGTTCAGTAAGGAAAGTAAAAAAGAAGAAGGACCATTTTTCAAATTTATTGCAAAAATTTGCAATCATTTATCGCGAGGGGAACGCGAGATACAAAGGAATCTTTGTGAAGGCCCGACCCTGGAGCTTAGGTGACGCCTCCGCCAGGCGGCGCCCCGAGCGCCCCCCACTCTTCGCCCGCTCCGACCCCCACCACTCCGGCACTCGAAACGCGATCTCCCAGGCTGACAATGAGACTCGTTTCGCCGGGGGATTTTTGCCATTTGCCCCGCGACGACGAGAACGATGGGACTTTTTTTCTCAGGTCCACTTTATGAAGTTGGGAAGAGCGAGGAAAAGAAAAAGAACGTCGGATGAGACGAGAGACGGAATGGAGTTCCTATCAATTCAGATATCTCAGCGGAACAAGAAATTTCTTCGCCGATAGACCTCGATTTAGTTCTCGTCGTATATATGATTTTATTTCAACATTTCGCGGCGTTCCTTCGGTGAAATCCTGCAGTGACTCTCAAGTGCAAGAGGGACTTCCGGGCTACCTACATTTTTACGTCCGTTTTATATTCTTTTCTTTTTCTTATATTTCAATTCGTTTCCATTCAAAAACAACTTTTGGGCCGAAAGTATACTCGGTGAATATGAAAATCATTAGTAAATGGGAAGAAAAAGTTACAGGAAAGGAGGAATTTTTTTTTTAATGAGAACAATAAAGTTTTTAATACAATTTCCGAACGAAGGGAAACCGCATGGATTTCCAGTGGTACGTTTTTCCTACGAAATGACATTTCTTTTCAATTTCATTTTTTGAAACTCGTTTTTCATTTCGAAAAAAATCACAGTGAACTAAAAAAAATAATGAAAAAAATTGAAAGCAGAACGTTTCTTTTTCTCAATGAAAAGAAATAAATAATAATAAATAATAAAACCTCAATCTTAACATTACATTCATTGAATAAATAAATTAATAGAAAAAATATGAAAAAAACCAATTAAAAGCAGAACGTGTCGTTTCCAATGAAAAAAAAAATGAAAGTTCCAAAGGAAGAGAAGCGTGATAAATTTTGACAGCCACGTTATTCTTATTGAAATTTCGAGGGTGCTTTTGGCGCGAATATTCTTGCGTGCATCGAAGCCGATTCGGCTGATAATAAAATTCATCGGGAGTGACTGGGAAGACGAAAGGACAAAAAGATAAAAAATAAAAATAAAATACTCGTTTCTGAGCTCATTTTTTATTCCGATCCCGAAGAAGCGAAGTGTCAGGGTGAACGGGGTAAAAGTCACCTAATATTTTATTCATAAGCAAACTTATGTCGTAAAAGTGATCTTCCATCCACATATCCACGTATTTCTTCTTTCATGATCTCTTTCTCTCCCCGGACCCCTTAAACCCAGGCTCCAATGCGTCTCTCATCCCTTGGGCTTCTTCGCTCGAGCATCTTTCTCCTCGAGCTATTTTTCCACGGTGCAACGAAATAAGAGACCGATATATTTATAGACCATCGAATATACGAGGAACTATTCCTTTGGGCTATTTGAAGTTACGCTTTCATCATCGATTTTTCCCGACCGATCGAAAACGATTCCAACCGCGGGATTCCCAATCTCAATGGGTTCAAAAACCCCTCTGCATTTACCCCTTAAATATATATTAATATATTTATGTAAATATATCAATCGTACATTGAAGTAACACATTTTTATAATTTTTTTTTAATAAACATTAATTCGAAGTAATATTAAATTTTACTAGAAAAATAATATACTATTAAATAAAATTTTTTTAATTTTTAATTTGAATTAAAAATAATACATTTAAAATAATTCAATTGATTTTTCGATTTAAATTGCTCAGAATTCAATTGAATTATTTTTTAGCTCGGAAAATATACATATATAAAATATATTTGTGTATATATATTTTTACGCGTCCAATACTGAATGCACCTGGCAGTGACGTTTGATTGATTGAGAATGTGTCAACTGCGGGTTACCGCGGTATACGAGACTCGAGAAAAACCCGCGAGGTTGGCAGATCGTGAACGAGAAACGCGTTAACGCCTTGAGCCATGCAATACCGGAAGTGCCAAGGCGGACAAATCATCGTTCACAGTCACACCCCTGCACAATTCAGCAACTGCAATCGTCGTGACCGAAAGAAAAAAAAACAATAATTATATTCCTTTAAAATTTAATATATAAATATTAAATAAATATAAAAAAAAATCTACGAAGCAATAGAAAAAAATACAAAAAAATAATTCTACATAAAAAATATATATTAATCAAATAATTAAATATAAAACATCCCAAACTATGATGTATGATAATAAGATAAATAATTCAATAATAAAATACCAAGAAATAAATATTTAAAAATATGATAAATTCACTTTTGTTATATCAAATCGATTTTTTAATGAAAAGCATTTTTAATCGATGCAAAAAAATTCTTATAACTGAAATTGAATATTATTATGTAACGGTTATAAAAAAAGGAGGAAAAAATTCAACCGCACCAGTAATGACGTGACGATTAATTCTTTTCGCATTTAGATATTTGAAAAAAAAATGGCGTCCGGGAGAAATAAAACCTATTTTTTTCTTTCGATCTTTTTTTTATTGCTGTTATTCCTTGTTACTTTTTTCTGTTTTTTAATTTTTTTCTTTCTCTCTCTTCTTTTTTTTCTCTCTCTCTCTGTCTACATTTCTTTTCGTTCGACATTTTTTTTCGGAAAGTCTGCTGCACGCCAAAGTTGAGCGTTGCATTATCTGGCTGTGGAGATCGCTCGGGCACCAAAGAAACGGATATGGGAATGAGAAAGAGAGCGAGTGAGAAAGAAAATCAAACGATCGGTGGCAACTGGAAAAGTTCTCCGTAACTTATCTGGATAATGGGATCTAACACGCGCACGAATTGTTCACTGGAGTCCATGCTTGCACAACTTTACTCGAATGTATTTATACCCTCCCCCTTTCCTTCAACCCTTTTGCTTTTCAACCCCCAACCCCCTTAAATTCTTCCCCCCTCCCTTTTTCTCTCTCTCTTTCTCTCTCGTTTCAGCATGTTTCGAGGGTAGGAAAAAGATTCTCCGAATCTTGATTTCGTTTAATAGTCGATCGTGCAACCCCCCTCCCTCTTCCCAACAAACCCAAACAAACTCAAGGCTCGTCCGTGCTTTTCATATTCGCGATTTCGTAACGAGTCCCTCACGCAACGCCACTTACGTGATGCTCACTCAATTCGACGAATTTCTCCCAGCCTACGAACGCAAAATTATTATTTTTTTTATTTTCGTTTTTTTTTGCAATTGTAAATCTAAAGAATTTTTCAATTTGAAAGTTTTCCCACGATCGTTTGAATATATTGATGCCTAATTTAGGGAATACTTGGAAAATTTAAAACCGTCCGAATTTAACATTTTTTAAGGAAAATATTTCAAAAAATTGAAATTTGTGACAATTTTAACCAACAATATTTTTACCTGAAAACTTAAAAAAATGTCTATCGAAAAACGTATAAAACAAATATTATGTATTTTTTGTCTCTTCCGTATTTGTTTTTTTTTGTAAATATTTATTTACGATTAATTTATTTCGATCGTTGTGATAAGAAAAATCCAAAAAGGAATAGAATTTCCATTTTATCTCGAATCAACATAATTGTTATTGTTTATTTATTGAATAATAGATATTTTTTCTCATTTCAATTAATCAATTAAAAATAAAATTCTTTTCGTGGTTCGTTGTTAATTTACGAAGAATAATTTTTTTTTAACTCGTGCCCTTGTTGTATCTTT
This sequence comes from Ophioninae sp. B BG-2022a, assembly GCA_030522765.1. Lineage (NCBI taxonomy): Eukaryota > Metazoa > Arthropoda > Insecta > Hymenoptera > Ichneumonidae > Ophioninae sp. B BG-2022a. The sequence goes on from JAPYZJ010000434.1 coordinate 44,089, forward strand.
TATCGATAGTTTAGCAATTTCGTAGCGAGGATCTCTTTCGAGGATTAAATTAATTAGCAAAGCGGATCTTGCGAGCGGGCCTGATTATGCGGAATGTGAAAAAGAGGACGGTGGAAGCCGATAAAATTAAACCGCAAACGCGAGAGAAGAGGAGAATTATTTTTCTCGTAGACTTATTTTTCACGATAATAATAAATAAAATTTAACAAAAAATTTTTAACGAATGCGCAAAGTCGTTCCGGTAGAACTTGGGCATCGAATTATTTTTATAAAAATCTCTCCCCCCCCCCTCGCTCCTTCTATTTTTACTTTGATCGAAAAGTGTTACGTAATTCTTGTCTGACTTTTAACAACCCAAGCTTCTACCTGGCCCGGAACGTACCATTTATGGTACCGGCCATTTTTTTTCTCTTATTTTTTTTTTCATCAAACTTTTCTCGTTGGAAGGGCCTCGTATGTACGGGGCTCGAAAAGACGAACCAAGTTTTCGGTACTTCGCGATCCGTGCCAAACGAAGGGCTGGCAGAAAATCCCTAACGTACTCAATCGTCGATAATTATATTTGATTATTTTTTTGTCAGTAATAATCGATTAAATTCCTTTATTGAGAAAATTTGATTTTTTATGTATTTTTGTTGTTATTTATAATTGTTTAATAAATTGATTTTATTTTTTATTTATTGATTACTTGTATTTTGAATAATTGTATTCATTTTAGTGTCAAACAAACTCTCCATTTTTAGGGAAAAATGTCAAAAAAATACTCTAGAAAGGTTTTTTGAATTTTCACCATCGAATTGTGTACTTTCGACAAAAAATCAAGTATATTCGTAATCAGCGGAAAATTTCCGATTAAATAGATCCTTTTAAGAGTTGAAAACGGAAAAAAAAATTTTTCGACTACCCTGGCAACTTTTCCAGAATCTCAAAAATCACGATATTTCAAAAGGTCGTAGAGTAGGCTTCTTATATGTGATAGAGATTCATTTGGTGAGTTTTGAAAAGGTTTTTGCCTGACTTAAATAATCGCGTTGGATTCATTCCGATAGCTCTTTTAGTTTTTCCGGAAAGTCCACTTGAAAAATCGCAAAAAAAGAGGCAAAGGGGTATGTATGGAAAAATTGGCAAAAATCGATGGTCCAACTTTGAAATTCTAAAGGGAAAAAAGTTATCGATGATTTAGTGAAAACACTTTTTTTTCCCAAAAATCCCAAAAAAATTTGGATTTTTTATATTTTTTTAGTTGGTCTATTTCGATGTAATTTGATCCCCTGAGCACGAATCTACTATTCGTTTTCCCGAAAACCCAAAATTTCCATTAAAAAATCGTAAAAAACTTCTAAAAACACGACTTTTTTTGCTGTCTGCCGTGCTTTCGACGAAAATTCGATGACATTCGTAATCAGCTGAGAGTTTTCGTTTGGGTAGACCCTTAAAATTATTCAGAATCGAAAAAAAAAACGTTCGACCCTCTAATATAATATTACATATTTAAACAATATCATAGTAATAATAACCCACAATTGTTTAACCTTTTTATAATTCAATAAAAAACTCAATAACTATTAAATTATTTTAATATTCATTCGAGGGATTTTGCAATTACGTTATAGTTAAAAAATTATCTTTATTGTGTTTTAATAATAATCAAACAACGATTATTTTCCAGCCTTCGCCTCTGACGTCACTTTCGGTTTAAAGGAAAAGCAAACAGTACGAAAACAAGAGTCCTGAAAACGTCTTTTTTTTCATCCAACCGCAAATCGTCCTTTCTGTCAAAGAATCCGTCTTTCTTGGGCATTCCTCTCAAGATTTTCGCCAGTCAAAGTCTGTTGCTACATTTCTCATTAGAGAGGGGGTGAAAACTCGTTTCGAAGATTCGAAAGGGTTGATCCGGCTAAGAGAAGATTCGAGAGAGCCTGAGAGAGCCAGAGAGAGAGAGAGAGAAAGACACAGAAAGAGAGAAAGAGAGAGGAGTGGGGGGGGGGGAGATCTGGAGATCCTTAATCTCGCTCGCACGGTTAGACGGCCGACTAAGCCGGAAAATTACTTCCCTTCAAAGTGATAATGGGTCTTTGAAGTGGAGAAAGTCTTGAATGTCGCTCACCTGACAATGACAATCCCTGCCTCTCGTCACTTTGTGAACAACACAATCACAAATGCCTACACAGGGTGGCACGAAATGAAAATCCAGATTTCTGGTATCAATTCTTGTCGAAATCATTCCCAAATATGACGTAGTAAGAGGGGCGGAGGGGGAAATATTTGTTGCTTTTTCTCGAAAAAGAAAATTGAAAAATCATTAATATTTGTATTTTTCTCGAAAAAGAAAATTGAACAATAATTAATATTTGTGTTTTTTTCGAAAAAGAAAATTGTAAAATAATTAATAGTTGTGTTTTTTTCGAAAAAGAAAATTGAAAAATAATTGATATTTGTGTTTTTCTCGAAAAAGGAAATTTAAGAATAATTATCATTTGTGTTTTTTCAGAAACAGTTAAAAAAAATCGTCGGTCTGTTCAAATACTTTTTAAAGCTGTTTTAAATATAAAATCGTATTTTTTAAATAAAAAATACATGGTTTGAAATAGGAAAGATTTTTTGAAAAAGAACTTCGGCCTGCTTTATTTGGAGAAAGAATAAAAGATTGTATCATCAAAATTTTAAAGATCTTTAAAAAATAAAGAAAATAAGTCGACGATATTTTTTTCTTAAAAAAAATCTAGTATTTTTTTACGAAAAAGTATTCAAAAAACCAGATTGGATTTCGCTTTCCAAACAAAGCAAAAAACAATTAAAAATTAGTAAAACGTGAAGAAAAAATAATTGAAAAAAGAAGAAAAAATTATTTCGAAAGCTAAAATGAAAAAAGAAAATGATAAATGTATTTTCTCACTGGGGACACCCTGTACGTTCGTTCAATTAAGCACTTCGTTAACTAGCACAAATTTTGGGAACATTTGCGGTTCCGTCAAAGTTCCGCTCGGTCGATAATGATTCGTGGAAGGGAACAAAAGGGTGAGCCACGTGGTGGTAAAGGGCTCGATGTTGAATCGTGTGGAAGCGGAAATGAAAGAGCGAAATGTTCAGCGAGCTGACCGTGGGTGAATTCGTGCATATAAACGTTGCGGATTTTTCGTTTGGTGAACATTGTGAGGGTTGAAAGGGCCAAAATAGCCAAGAGTCCCTTTTGAGAAATCGACATCCGTTCGAACGAGTTCGAATGGGAAAATTGATGAATTGGCTTCTTCAGCGATCGGTGGATCTTCCGGTCGTGAAAAAGAAAGAATTTTTTTAAGGTTTTATAGATTTTTTATAATTTTTTTTTATCGTTAATCCGATATCCAATAGGGTAGAAGCTTAGGTTGTCTTTTTCTGGGGTTTGGATTTACGAGAGAAGCTTATGGATTATGCTAACGAGTCGGGAAGCTTCCCTTCATTAAATTATTCAATTCATCGCGTCTCATTAATTCCGCGTGTTCCCTCTCACGCCCTTTTTATATTGCCAGATTTGCGAGACAGCTTGACGATGAAAAAAACATCGGAAAAATAAGAAAAAGAAGAGCCGATATTTTCTCGTTCATTTTACGTTTCCGAGAGTCCTTTCCACACTTGTTTCCATTTTTATATTTTTTCCATTCTTTATATTTGCATATTTCCATATTTACAATAGGAAATCTAAAATAGGTATTATTAATCGTTTTCCAGACCGATATATTTTAATATATTTCTTATATAGAATAAATATTTTAGATAATATATTAAATATAAATCGTTTGATTTATTTATATTATTACATAGCATATTTAAATTATAATAAAATATTTAATTAATTTTATGTATATTGGTATTGTTGAAAATTATAATATTAATGTAAAATTAATTTAATATATCTTCCAATTTCCACACCGACTTCGGCAATGAGAAAGGGCCTAAAAAAAATAAAAAACAAAAAACCTCGGGAAGAATAATTGCAACCACCCTTGTGATATTTGGAATCGCAAAGGGCTCGGATTTTCTCAAGATAAACCCAAACGTTAAGAAATTCGCAATTATCACGTAATAAAAACATTACCCGGAGGAGTTCCTTCGCTCTGTCGAGGGCCGAGAATGACACGTTTAATTTACGAAGGGCCGAGACTCGGAGAGTCAGAGAGCGACGAAAAAGATACGAGCCCTATTAAAATTAAGGCTGTCCTGTCGGCAAGAAACATTTCCCGCTCAATTGCGCGAGTTCCGGTTCCGGGCGAGTAAATTTCACGCGAGGGCTTTACGAGCCCGTCCCATGGAAGGTTTACTACCCTCCGAGAGCCGTTACGAGCATTTATTGATTTTAAATAAAAAAAAATTAATTAATTGTATCTGTAAGGAGTGAAAAAAGAATAAAAGAAAAGTACTGTGAAGAATGTCAGCTGAAATTGCGTGGGCGGAGAAGGGGAGGAGTAATGAATTTATGTTCATATTTTATTTATATATTTTATAATGTTTAATTTTTATTTTATTTCGTATTATTTCATTTACTAGGATTCTATTAATTATATATATATAAAAAGATGACTTAAAAAATCGCACTCAAGTGGACACAGGAAAAAATAGGAGAATTTTGGGAATTTTTATCTCGAAAACTAATCGTCCGATTTTGAGAAAGTTTTTTTTAAACGAAAGTGTAACTATTGAGATATACTTTCGATTTTTTAAATGAATGTACAATGATTAGGGGCGCTGGGCTTGCGGGCCGACAAGAAATATGTCACCCAAGTGACAGTACCAAATTCAAATATTGTTACGACTCAGATTAACGTTTGAAAAATTCTGAAATAATTCCTGCGTTATTGTTCCATCAAAAACTACGATTCCTCGAGTTTTCACGTACATCAGCACTGTACCCACCCTGAAAACGAGCTGAAGGAAAGCTCGGCCAATCGTATACTTTTTTAATAACGAGAACCGCGGACGGCTAATTTGGCACGAGCGAAAGCATACGTGGGTGGAGGCTTTTTTTGTTTTTTTGGTTTGAAGGAAAGCTGTGTTTAGCGTGACACGTGAAGGGGTTGGTTTAAGGGTGGGTGTCGAGAGCAGCATCCTCTGGTTGTGCGTTGGTTAAAGCTCGGGGGAGCTGGGGAAAGCTGGACCTAGCCAGAGACTCGGGGAACGATTACCCTCCTAAATTACTCGCGATATTGCGGTTGCTCTCCCAGATAACCTCGAAAGCTCCTCTGGTCACCCTAACCCCTTTTCATCCCCCTCCCTTGCAACCCTCAAGCTTTTCTTCGGGCCATAGTGAATTTTTCTAAAATCCCATTAAAGTGGCAAACCCAAGTCGTCGACTTAACGGAATTTTTTTTAAATTCATCCCCCCGCACCCCTTCAACTCCCAAACCACCCTGCGGAGTTCCGTTTCCGGTGGGGGATTATTTGTTCTGACGTTTGATGGCTTACGAGGGTATGACTAGGTAGGCGTTGGAGAGTCCGATATATCGATTTATCGCGACTCCAATATAGCCTCTAGGGGTTGGAAGAGACTGTGGGGATTGAGGCGAGGGATGAAACTCGACGCATTCTGCATTATGGTCCATCACGTAATGCGACATCTGCTCCAGTGCGGACTCGAATCTACGAGCTCTAGATTGTAATTTCCTGCTGGTGGCCCAGACACACACGGCCGTACGTACGAATCGATTCGAGACAATCCATGCGTCACTTAGCCCCCTTAAATATTGCCTGTGAGCCTCTCTTCCTCATCCCCCGTGAATCCTTCCTCGCCTGGATACCTATCGGGATATAATGAATTACCAAACTCCAATTAGGGATCCGTGCATCAACCAATTGCGTTATTGCACCGACGATGACGACCCAGAAATTTATTTCTATTATTATTATTATTATTATTAATATTGTTACCATTAATAATTTAATGGAAGAATTCGTTTATTTATTAATTCTCGATGACGTTCTGGACATTTATTCTTTTATTATTATTATTGGGTACGATATCATTATTATTCATTTTACGAAGAAATTAATTTATTTATTATACTGCCCCGGAAATTTATTGTTATCCATATAGTTATTGATAATATTTTTATTATTAATTATTTTATCAACGGATTAAGAGATTCATTAATTTAATCAATTACGTTTTATTGAATCAGTCGGATGATTGAAAAATCAACTGAGCTTTTTTCTTTTAGTTTGATATTTAATAATCATTAACATTTATATGTATTATTTAATTATAAAAATTATTCCCTTATAATTTTTGTTTTACTATTATGATATTTCTATTTAATAATTAAAGAACGTGAAGTATCTATATTTTAATATAAATTATTGTTGACAAATACTGAGAAACAAATTAATTAAACAGACAAACTTTTTTTTTCAACTTTTCTATTTATTACCATTAATGTTTACGTTTTCTAATGGGCTCTTTATTATTCGTTAAAAAATTAAAAAATATTAATAAAAATTACAATTCGTCACCTACCATTTTTGTTGCTTCGTCAACTAAGTGGTTTATAGATGGCAGAACCAATTTGGCTTAAGCCTAAACGTTTGTACAAAGAGAAAAGCGATTTGACGTTATTTTAATTATGCGGCCGACCTAGCTGTCGGGTATTATTGTGCGCGGAAGCTTTCGCAAGAACGATCATAGTCTGGTGGACTTTAACATTAATTATTCGCGTTGACGAGACCCGGACCGTAGACGCGTGCAACCGCAGCTCTCCCCCCCCCCCCCTCCATCTCGTTTTTTCGTCTACATCGAGTTTCACTTTGAATTTTAAGCTGCTGTTTTGATACTTTTTTTTTAACAATTTAGACAATGTCGTATCAAATTTCTGTTGTTTCTTTGTTGCATATTAAATTAATTATTTTTTATCGAGTGGCACTTTTTTATGGCTTCGTTTTTATATCGGATTTCAATAGTGCAATTATCTCTTAATTACCGTATTGGTAGCATTCGATTTTTTTTTGTTTATTGCTCATATCGGATTTCGATATTGAAAATATCCGTTTACTCTAATATACGGAATTATCTATTTATTTTTATTCAAATAAAATATGTTCAATTAAAAAGATAATTAACAAAGGTGATAAATTAAACGTCGATTAATATAAACAATCCATTTTTATATTTAATAAAAATACGAAAAATCAATTTTTCAAATTCCTCTATTTCCCTTCTCACATCGAAACCCAAAACTACCCCTTCCCTCTACAATAAAAAAACAAAAGCAAAATTTAATTACATAATAATATATTAAATAAAAATAAAACCCAAAAAATTTCCAAACGTTTTCAAATTTTTCTATAAAAATTCAAAAATCAAATAAAACGATATAAAAAATAATTCACCAAAAAAAAAAAACAAATTTAAAAGATTTCCAAACATTTTCCATTTTTTTAGCACGTCGAGTTTTCTCGTTTCCCTTTCCTGGCACTTCACACTTTACCGATACCTTTAAAGCCAAGATTTTAACCAGGCCATAATAAATATTATCAGTCAATCAATCTAATCCCTCCCACCCTCAACCCTCTTTCCTGTTTGTCTCACCCGACTGATTGAATTTTCACGATACGAACCGCGATTCAGATCCAATCAAACAACATTTGGGCCACATGACGTGCGGGCTTAATTTGCTGTCGGTTCGTATTCGATCACTTTTTCGAAGCTTGACTGAAACAACCCCTATCGAGCTTACACACACATATATAAATATAAAAGAAAAAAGAAAAAAAACAGAGATTGTTCATACATATATATTTGTACAATCTCTATTTTTTTCTTTTTTTCTATATACATATATATATATATATATATATATATACATAGGTGAACAATCTTTACTTTTTTATCTCTTTTTTCTTTTTTTCGATCCAAGATAAGACTGGAAGAGTGAAAGTATTCTCGTGTGGGCGAAAGAACGAAAGAGTGAAAGTTGTTTTCGAGCTTTTTTTTCCCCCCGCTTACACACGTCTCAAGCTGACGCCACGATCGTTTGTTTTCTTTTTTTTTTTTTTCCTTTTTCTTTTTTCTTATTTTTTCTTCGCCCGCCGAGGATCCGCGTGGCGCGTCCTTGACACGTGAGCATGCGCGGTAATGAAATTGTCGTTGCTCGGTCACCCTCCGAGTATGGGTTTCACCCCCCTTCCGCCCATTTCTCTAACCCACACATGTCTAAGGATTAGCGAGTGGTTTACTCACGTGAGTTTTACAAAGTTCAACAAGGTTATGTACGTCGAGAGGGCGGAGGGAAACTGTGGATTGGGGTGGGGGTGGGGGTTGAGAAATGGGGATGAAGGGGCAAAAGGAGCATCTTCGACGTCTTCGCTGCTTCGAATTTTCGAAAACTTGGTTGGCCTCGTCATCAACCAACTCCGGAGACCCAAGTATGAGAAAAGAGGGGGAGGGGGAGGGGGGAGGGCGTTTCGAAGACTTTTGCCTTCCAGAATCCCTCCTCGTACTCTCGAGACATCTCCTCGAAAACTGCCAAGCTTCTGCAACCGTCTGTGCACTATTACGACACGATGAGTAAATTAATGACGTATCCATTAATTCAAGACTTCAACCCTCGACCCTCAGGGAAAAAAGGGGCATGAGGACTTTCGTTGAAAAATAAAGTTTTTATTTTAGTAATGAACGGTTTTGAAGTTATTGTTTGGTGAGGCAGTTTAAAAAATTTTTGTTATTTGTTTGACATTTGATTTTTTGTGATATATATAAATGTAATAATCATTTATTTAATATATAATATATAAAGTAATTGAATTTAAATAATATAAAAAAATTAATATATAATATATAAGGCAATTGAATTTAAATAATATAAAAAAATTAATATATAATATATAAGGCAATTGAATTCAAATAACATAAATATAATTAAAATTGTTGGATATGTAATGTAATTATGAATGTACTGTAATACAACAATTGGAATACAGTTGATGAAATAATTATAAATAATATAACAATCTAATTATAAAATAGTTCGATAATTTTTCATTGTACAAACAAAACATTGAATAATTTTACTGCAGCAGCATTTTTGCAAACTTGATCATAAGGAAAACATAAAAAATAATCTAACTAAAAAATAATACGATTATTATTCATAATAACAAAAAAAAATTAAATTCCACTACATTTACATAACAATTTTCGCAAAATTAATTACAATAAAAAAGTAAACAAATAATCAAATGAAATTTTCCCATTAATGTTACAATATTAATAATAATAATAATAATATATATAACAATATAACCGGAAACGTCGCCACAGAGATGCAAATTACGCAAGTGACAGCGAGAGAGAGAGAGAGAGAGGAGAGAATGGAGGTACGCAGTGACAGGTCACCTGGCAAGACCGCAATCGGTCCGATGCAACTCGGAGGGTGCAAGAGAATTGCCGTGGGTGTTTGTTGTTCTCCCTTCCCGACGAGGGTCTCCTCTTGCCTACATCAAGCTGTTAATACAACGGTGATAACGTGTTATGGCAAACGAAGCTTCGTTGCTGGCCTATGTTACCACGATATCTCTGCAAGTGAACGATACCTGTCCAACTGCCAGTCCGTTCACCCCCGAGACCAAATTCAACTTTGATAACACAGGCCATTCTTTCACCCAGAAAACCATCAGCTTTGCCACATTGTCCTACCTGTACCTTCAAATATGTCAAAATTACGATTAGGCTAAAATACAACAAAAACAAAAATCAAATTTTTCATAACTTTTCTTTGTCATTAATTTATTCAATTTTGAACTTTTTCTTTCGTAACAATTCTTGCCAATTTTGTAACTTGTTTAATTGGAATTTTTATATATTTTTTTATGCGCAATTTATATATATTTTATTTAATATATTTAATATGTATAATATATAAATATAAAAATGGAATATACATGAATATAATTTATAATTTTTATAATTATGTTTACAAATTTAGATAAAACTCAACAAATAAATTTACCGATTTTATTAACCGTCGAAAATCAAGATTTTTATAATTTTCGAAAATAAATATTGATCATTGAAATGAAGTTTGTAGGTTTACTCGTATAAACAATCACGTTATCATCATTATCATTATTATTATTATTATTATTATTATTATTATTATTATTATTATTATTATTATATATTAATATTCAGTAATACTTCTTCACAATTCGAAAATATTACTCAATATAAAAGATGATTCAAATATTTATATTTGCAATAAAAAAATAAATATTTTTATATCATATGAAACATCGAAATAAATTTTTTTTTTAATTTTGGAGATTAACATTTTCAAAAAAAAATTACTAAAAATCGAAAAATCGATTTGCAACATCGACGAGGATTTTTTCGTTTTCATGGCGAACTATCATTTTTCAGAATATGGGTTGAAAAAAAAGAAGAAATTGTATTCCATCGGACTCACGTGTCCATACACGGTAATAGGGGTTTAATGAGTTACATGCTACGGTGAACGAGGCATTGAGGTTCGTACGCAGTCCCGTTATTAGCCTTGCGCCTGTTATTAAAATTATTATTATCGTCGTGAGCATAAGGGTAGCTCTTAAATTTACCCAACGTGCACCCGGTCCCCTTACGTCCCTGACCGCAGGTTAAGCCGGAACGAGGCTTGCAGCATGCCAACCGGATATTATCCGCGCAGTATCACAAATTCGTTGTGTTATTTTCCGCCCGTTTTCCCCCTTGCGAAAAACGTCGAGGGAAGGAAGCAGCGAGGGGGTAGAGGGTGTCGAGGAGTTGTGGTCGAGGGAGGCTTAATTGGCATATACGAGGCCATCCGAAGATCCCCCAGACATCCCTTCTTAATTATTTATTTAATAACTAATAAGTTATTATTTTTTCAATTGCTGTTTATTTTTTCAATAATTTTTTTATCAATTTAGACTTTATTTATTTATTTTCTTGGTTACTTATTATTTTTTGTTTATTATAGTACTGATTTATCGTACTATCTATTAGTTTTTAATTACTGTTTCTTCATTTAGTAAATTATTGAGAATTTAGCCTTTATTTATTTCTTCGGTTATTTATTAGATTTTTGTTACTGCTTATTTATTTTATTAGTTATTATTTTCTATATATATATATAGATGTATAATATATTGCTTATATTTTTTCTTTTTATTTTATTGCAACAATATTCTTTAATCTTCAATCACTTTGACGATACTTTAATAATACTCAAACGATGAAAAAAAAACTGAAATGAATTATATCACTGAAATGCAAATAAAATACAATTATTATCGAGCTAAAAATCGATATAAAAAAACCATAAATATCCCTAGCAAAAAAAAAATTAACCTATCGATAAAATCCATACATTAACTGAAAAAAAAAAATACATATTTCAATTTTCGTGAAATCAGTGTATCAATAAAATCCATATATTAATATTTTAATAATAAAACAAAAGTATTCCCCAAAAATAGTAACAATAATAATAATAATAAAAATAATAGTTAAAGAGAGATAGATAAAGGAAGAGGGTTGGAGGGGGTGGATTTCGAATTGTACAACAACGTCAAAGAACGGCGTAACCAGGAATGGGACGATAGACTAGAGAGGTAGATAAAGAGGGGTTGAAAGTGCGCGGAAAGGAGGAGGGGGAGGGGGGTAGTCTACAAGGGGTGGCTTCAATTTCCTGCCACTGCTGGGATTTTCTTGCCCCTGGGCATCGTAAAGGACTAAGCCACTATCACCGGTGAGAAAGATTTAATACACGCATACTCCTATATATATATATATATATATATATATATAACGATATACGTATATTTCATACTACCAGCCAGGGACTTCATCTCAACGTCCTTTTGCAGCAAATCAACCCTCGTTTCCCTTACTTTTTCTTTATACCGACTCCTTCAAGGACCATTCGTTGTTTGTCTCGGTTTGCATCCTTCTGTTTCATTCATAAAAGACCTCGCTATCAATTATACAAATTTATTGTTTCTCCAGGCACAGACGAGACAATCCGTCATTTTTTCGTAATTTTGACTCGTATATTTTTCATTCTTTTCCCTATTATTATTATTATTATGAATATTTATTATTATTATTATTATTATTAATATTTATTATTCTTTTTAATGATAATAATAATATTTCATATTCATATAATTCAAATGATCATTTTTGATTCATCAACTTTTTTTTCATTGCATATCATTATTATGATAATACACAATATATATAATTTTATTTCTATAATGAAGAAAATAGAATTCGAATAATAAATATGTAGATAAAAAATAATAAGTAATTTACAATAACCGAAACGAACTACATTAAACTGGGCAAATATTTATAATCAATATCGTTATCACAAACAACGTTATCACTATCAATATTATTAATAATAAAAAATGCATTTTTATTTATCAATGACAATTATTGTTCAGTGTTGAAAAAAGTCTTCGATTTTAACCCTAAAACTACTCTTTAAAAACCCCAAACTCACCCCCGAACCCCTCCTTTCAATTAATCGTAAATTCGTCAAGGATATAAAAAATTATTAACTACTAATAAAAATAATACAAATAATCGTGGAAATCGTTAAATTGATCCTGGTATATCTCGGGTATCGGGGCACCCTGAGGGCGATCCCGTACGAGGATTCTCCTCGCCTGGGCAATTGAGAGCCCTTGCTCGTCCATTTTCCCCCCCCCCCCCCCTCCCAATCCCCCAACCCCTCAGCCCTTTATCCTCGACCAACGCGAATCCTCACCCAATAACCCAAAATGCACAGAATACCATTCGGACTATAGCCCAACGTGTATCCGTATACCGATCTAGACCACGAGCCCTCGCGTCTCTCGCAATCCCCTCCACAATTTCCGTTCCCAACCCTCTCTTACACTTCTCACCCTTAGCCTTACTCCTCCCCCTCTCCCTTCATCCCCTTGCCTCGTTAATTATAAGGGAATTAATTAACCGGGATAGTCGGCATTTCCGAGCTTCGAGACCCTTCATCGACCCCCCCCCCTTCAACCCCGTACTACTCGCGAAATTCGAAGCACCCCATTGGACATCTCGGACGTAATCTCACCGAGATCCAAATAGAGAAAATCCAAAAGAGTATCACTTCTGGCGATTATTTTCAATTTGTTTATACAATTTGTTCATACAAAAAAGAATCTTTGAGAAATAATTTTTTGTTTAAATTATTTTTGTTTTTATTGTTAACGATAATAAATAATTTCTTTTTTATTATTGGTAAGAATAGATACGATAATTTTATTGTTTTATATTATTGTTATTTTTGTATTATTAAAAATATTTATTTTAGTTTATTTTATTTACGAAAAAAATGGAATTTATTTAAAATTGGTTTAATATTTATTTTTATTTTTTATATTTATATTTATAATTATATTTTATTTAATATTTAATATTTAATATGAATGTGATTTGTTGGATTATATTTATATTATTAATAATAGTTATAACTTTTTTTTAATTGTTGTTTCATAAAAATACTAAAATTTCTTTATTACTGTTAATAAAAAAGTAACGAAAGTAATTTTTTGTACAAAGTAACACAAATGTTCGTATCACGAGAACAATGAAGCTGACGAGTCGTAACAATGTCCTCGTGAATTTCTTGGTGTTGTCTCGCTTGGGCTCGCGCGATGGGGGATGGCCAGTGGGGTTGCCATAGTAAGTTTCCTCAACGAGGATGCATTATACTTTGATGCACGAAAACCCGACGGTTCTGAGCTGTTTCAGGAGAGATAGTGGGTGCTTGGAGTTTCTAGTCGACAATAGGCTGACTGAGACCGGAAGAGAGAGAGAGAGAGAGAAAGAGAGAAATGTGATTTCGCGCGATTTAAAATAATAACAAAAAACAATTAAAAACGGAAGATAAACTTCAAAAATAATCTTAAAAAATAAACTTCAAAAATGAACTTCATAAATAATCTTAAAAAATAACCTTCAAAAATGAACTTCATAAATAATCTTAAAAAGTAAACATTAAAAAATGAACTTTAAAAATAGACTTCAAAAATGCATTAAAAAACACACACAAAAATAAACTTGAAAAAAAACATGAAAAATAAACTGAAAAAAACAAAAAAATAAATTTAAAAAAACATGAAAAATAAACTTAAAAAAACATAAAGAATAAATTTTAAAAAAAACATGAAAAATAAACTTAAAAAAACATAAACAATAAATTAAAAAAAAACATCAAAAATAAACTTTAAAAAACATCAAAAATAAATCTTTTAAAAACATCAAAAATAAACTTTAAAAAACATCAACAATAAACTTATAAAACATTAAAGATAAACTTCAAAAAACATAAAAAATGAACTAAAAAAACTAACTTAAAAAATAAACTTAAAAAATAACTCAAAAAATAAGAGAGGGAGAGAGAGAGAGAGAAGACATCAGAAATACGTGTTTTCCCGCACCCCTGACGTTACTGTGGTAAATTCTCCCTCTCCCTCTCTTCTCGTAGTCTCTCCTCCGTGGGTTCGTACTTTGGCACAGCACGCTCAGTGACGCTCCGGCCATTCTAGTGGTTACAGTCAGCGCGGAGTCAGACTCCCAGCTGGCGCGGTTCTCTTCCGTGTTGCGCGTCCTGTCGCCTCCACCCTCGAGGCCCTTTCACCGAACCGGTAGACCGTCCCTCATGCTCCACTACCCGAGTCAACCTGAGACAAGAATTATCTCGGACTGGGGATTTCAAGCCCCCCCTCCCCTCTTCTACCCTTCCCCTACCACTGAACAGAAGGAGCCCAACAGCCGTGAATTATTGTACGAGCGACCGAAAGTTGAACACCTTGAGCTACCCTCCTTCTTGCGTTTCCTTCAAGACTGAATCTTCTACTTCCGGTCCTCAATCTCGCCGATGCCTGAATCGGAACAACGCCCTTTCTCCCTTTTTCCTTTCGCGAAATTTTGGGCGTTTTTGAATATTTTCGAATTTTTTTTTTTATTTTGGGTTGTATCGCGTTTTTGAATATTTAGGGATTTTTTGTTGTTGGTATTTTCGGTTACATTGCGTTTTTGAATATTTTTGAATTTTTTTGTTGTTGGTATTTTCGGTTGTATTGCGTTTTTTTTTAACATTTATGCATTTTTCGTTTTGTTAGTTTAGGTCATACTGCGTTTTTGAATATTTTTGCATTTTTTTAAAATTGTTATTTTAGGTTAAATTGCCGTTTTGAATATTCTTGTATTTTTGTTGTTTTATATTTTTGGTTATATGGTGTTTTTGAATATTTTTACATTTTTTTTTTGTTATTTTAGGTTATATTATTATTTAGTTACTAATTTCGATAAACATTGTATCTTACTTTTTAATTGTTTGTTTTATTATTATCTTAAATTGTCGAAATCAAAATTTTCTCTTTTTCTCAAAAACTTGAGGAAGAGGAAAAACCGAGGGAAAAGTAACTCGCATCCTCGTTCGATGTGGGCTCGTTAGAGGAGCGAAAAAAGAGGTCTGGGCTTGGGGGTTGGGTTGAAGGATCACCGTGTCTTTGTGAAGAAAATAATGACGTGTGCTGCCCCTTTCATTGGAAATGAGCTGACTCGAAAGAAAGTCGTCGATTCTACGTTGAGAGGAGGGGGGGGGGGTTTCTTTCAGTGTGATCCGTGTTGCTGAAATAATAATAATGATAATGAAGATCCATGACGAATGGGCCCTTGGATGATAATAACGATGACAAAAATGATTATAAGAATTGGAGTGAGATAAGAAAGATAGCAGCAACGAGAGCATCAATAATAATTATCATAATTATAATTAATTATTATAAATAATAATAATAACATTTATAGTTAAAATAAAAACTGTAAAAAGTAATAATTGTGTTATAAATAATAATATTATAATTTATAAAACAATCATTACTTACAAAAATTTATCATTTATAATACAATTTGTAATATAATATAATTGTTTTATAAATTATATAATTATTATTTATCACCCAATTATTACTTATATTGTATTACAAATTATATTATAAATGGTAAATTTTATTATAAATTAATACAATTGGACAACAAACTGATAATAATAATAATAGTAATAATAAAAAAAAAATAATAATAGAAACCCATAAAACAAAATAATTATTAAATAATTAAAAATTCAAAAGTATTTTCTGATGGAATTAAGACCCTCGTTTAATCGAGAAAACAAAAAGGGCTTTTCCATGGTGCCGGTGATCCTTTTGAATTTGAAACGTTGTTTAGCAAATTCCTGGAGGCGTTGCCAGGACGTGTGTACCTCACGTGTGAAAGTCACGTTGTTTCTGTCGAGAATGGCTCGTCGGCTATATATCACGATTAGTGAAACTTGAAGGACGAACGACGAGCAGTCTACGAAGGGCGGGGGTAGGGGGGGTGGGGCAAAGGTACGGAAGTGAAGGGTGAAGTGATACAAGTGAGCAAGGACGAAGCTTTCGTCACCAAGGTCATTTCAGAGGCTTCGAGTTACACCGACTGAAGCTGTTTTGGTAAAAGGGCAAACCACCCTTATTCTTGGATGGGCACCGAGTACTCGTTATGGGGGTCGAACGAGGATAGAACTTGGACGCATTAGTGGGAAGAAATATGATGGTATTTCTCCCGATACGAGCCTCTTGCGTTAACCCTTTATTCCGAAGGGTAAGGGCCTCGAAATCCCTTTTAAGGGACTCGCCTAATATTTCACTCACGCGTCCGTAATCATCACTCCACGTCACTCGTCGAATTAAAACTCAAAGATATTTACGTGATTTGGAAATTAATTTCCAAAAATTGAAATTAAATATTATTTTTCGAATTTTGGAAATTAATAAATAATTTTTCCAAGTTATTTGGTTAACTAATAAATGAATATATTTGGATTCTTGTATATTAGACAATTTCTAGGCAATTTTTAAACAATTTTTTTTTCAATGGATTTGTTCATAGAGTGCTTAATGATTTATCAATTTTTTTAAAGGTTCAATTTTTATTATTCATTATTATTATTTATCGTCTCGCTTTTTTCTTTCATTTTTGTATATTTATCTAAAAAAACGATAACAAAAATCGACTTCGTTATAATAATAATTTTTTTTTATTTATTATTTCACTGAATAATACAATAAATTATATAAATTATTATTGACCGAAACTGCGACTTTATTTTTTGATTATTATTTATTATTTCTCATAATCATCATTATTATTGTGAAACAAAATTTTTAACGAAAAATTAATTAACGTTATTAAACAAAAGCCAAACAAACCCACACAAGAAAGTAATAAAGAAAGTAAAAAAGTACTCTACCTTGTTTTTTTTTTTCGTTTTTCGTCAGTCGGCGAATAAAACTGGAAGGGGCGAATTTATTATTAATTGATAATGGCCGAGGCAGGAGGATATCTCGTGGGAGACCTCCGGTGGTCCAAGAACGTGCATACGCTTTCGCAGTGTCGGGAAAAGGGACGAGTTGAAAGGGCTGGAGACCCGGAGCTTTCCATCCGAGAGCTTTTATCCGCAAAACCGGTTCTAGCTTTTTTTACTTTTGTTTTTTTTTTCATTTTTTTTTTCGTTTTTTTTATTTGACTTGTTTTTTTTTGCTGGTGCTTATGAAACACCAGTGACGCAAAGGGCTGCAGTGGGAAAAGTTACGGTCACCGAAGCACTCGGGGATGCCGCACTTCGACCCGCATTGCGCTAAGAAAATAATTGTTTTTTTTTTTTGGTCTTCAGACAATCGGGATGTCTCAATTTTTTGTGAAAATGGCCTCGTCCTCAATTTCAACCTTTTTTTAAATCTTTTTTAATTTAAATTTTTGACGAAAATGGCAGGTTTGTCACGTTAGTTTTATCATAAAAAAAAAATATTATCAATTCCAGACACTTTGCTTATTTCCTGGAGAAACTAGACAATCGAGTCGTGGATCTTTTTTTTCAGCTTTTTATCTTTCGATCAAAAATTTAGGAAAATCCTAGTATTTCGATTTCAGATAACATTCGAATAAAAAATAAATAATTGTAATTAAAATATTTCCATGTTTTCAAACAAAAATAAAAATACAAAATAAAAATATTTCAATTCATTCAAGTAAAAATAAAAATACAAAATACAAATATTTCAATTTTTTCAAATAAAAAAAAAAACAAAATAAAAACGTTTTAATTTTTTTAAATAGAAATAAAAATATAAAATTTTGTTTACTTTCTGGAGAAATTGGACGATAAAAGTCTGGAAAGATTTTTCGAGCTTTCTAGTATTAAATCAAAATGGCGTGTTTGCCACCTTTTTACCCCCCCAAAAAAATAATAAAAAAAATTCCTTGGACTTTGTTTACCTTCTGGAAGAACTGGACAATCGAGGCCTGGAAATTTGCCAGAAAGCATCGGGAAATCCCATTGCCGAGAATATTTGGCTTCTATTTCTCCGGAGCTTTCGCGAGCGATTTTATTCGCCGAGTTTCTCACAAGCTCTTGAGAACGAATGCGTCTCTCGTTTCTGATCTAAATCGCGCTGGAACAAAATTCAGGAAGAAACGATCGTTTCTCAAGGATGGACAAAGAAAAAGAGGGGCGGGGGTGGGACATCTAGGAAGGAAGAAAAATAACGTCTGCTTTAAACGTGTTCGAGAGCGTTACAAATGTGAGAAAAAGCACAGCTTTTTTGTTTCCTGTGAAGCCCTCAAAGGGATCCATAAGAAAGATAATAATGATGCAAGATGGGATTGCAAAAGATTCTTGACGAAAGTATCAAAGCAGAGATATATTTAGTTTTCCATTTTTATCAAAAATAAATATTTCAACAATTTTAGGATTATTATTACTAATTATTATTAATAATATAAATACATTTCAAAACAATCTTAATTATAGAATAATATGATTGTCATTAATATAACAATACTTCAATTATTATTTTTTAAATCTTTAATATTTAATTATCTTGGAATATTTATTAATATTGCTTTACTGTTATTCCGATTATTATTGCAATATTATTATTAACATGTTTTTGAATTAAATTTAACAATAAATATTTTTTCTATGCAATTGAATATTGTAATTAAATATTGTAATTGTAAGTAAATATAACAATGATATTTATCACATTGTCTCGATCTTTCAACAATTAAATTATCAACCCTGTTATCACGACATTGAGATCATCAGCCCCTAAATTAATTTCTTTAAAACGTCTTTGATATAAGGGATGAAAAAGGGCACATTTTTAACGGTAATACTGTAAAAACTTTAAGGGTCGAAAAAAGTGAAAATGGACGGAAAAAAATTTAAAACAACGAAAAATGATAATTTTTTCGTGGAAGCTTGCATTGTGAAAAACTCCGACCCCCAGGACTTCATCCACGAGCCCTTGAGTAGACAAATAAATTTGTTGCATACTTTTTTCATCCCCTTTTGTTTCGTTTTCCATTATTGCGAAATAAAATTTTAGCAAATGAAAAACGCGAGTAACGAGAGAAGAAGACGAAAAAAAAAAAATGTAGGTTAATTTCCTTCCATCAGGCGTTCTCTGGAGGCGCCAGAAAATTTTTGCTCCATTGCTCGTTCGTGTGGTTCGTTTGCGGAGCTTTTATGTGTTTCTTTATTTTTTCAAGGTTCGTACAACGTTTCCGTCGACTGCACATGTCCAATAACACGAGTGTTCCAGGTTGTCGCTTTTTTTTGTTCCTCCGGGGGTGTTTTTCCCCGCCACCCCTTCGGAGCAACCCCCAACCCCCTTGGCCCGACGAGAATCGTCCTCTCGACCCGGCTCTGTTTCAGCAGTCATTGAAAAGCAATTTCACGCCCACGCCTCGCTTCCACTGAGGGAAACAACCCTTATACCGATTTCTTCGATTTCACCCCCACCCCCAATTTCACCCTCAAAGATCGAAGAAGCATACCCAAATATTGGTCAATTTTAGCTTTCTTCTTTTATCATTTTTTTTTATTTATTATCCTCTATATCGATTTTTCTATCTCAAAACCCACCCCTATTTCCAACCCCCAACTACCCTCAAACTTCGAAGAATCTAACCCAGTTTACTCGAAATTTTGTGGCTTTGTTTGGGTTTCCGATGTAACCCTTTACGATATTTCCTCACCGATTTCTTTGCCACCAACCCCCACCCTCTAACCCACCCCCAACCCCTCAAACTTCGAAGGAATTAACCCAGTTTCAAAAAATATTGTGGATTCGTTCAGATATCTAATTCCATTATTTATATTTTA
The DNA here is from genome assembly GCA_030522765.1 of Ophioninae sp. B BG-2022a. Classification (NCBI taxonomy): domain Eukaryota; kingdom Metazoa; phylum Arthropoda; class Insecta; order Hymenoptera; family Ichneumonidae; species Ophioninae sp. B BG-2022a. The sequence goes on from JAPYZJ010000434.1 coordinate 64,311, forward strand.
TCCATATCGATTTTTCTCTCCCCACCCCCCACTCTTCCACCCTCAAACCCTCCTACAAAGAATTTTTTTTGAATTCCCTAATTTAAGTATTTAATTTAATTATTCATATAATTGCCATACAAATTTTTTCATCACCATTCCCACCCATTTATTTTGATTTTTGTGCGAGCGTTATTTTAACGTTATAGGGGTGGTTTTTTCGCCCATTCTCACCCCCTAACCCCCAAAAATCGAAATAACTAACCCAGTTACCGTTTTTTATTTGCAACCCCATATTCTTTCAAACATTCGTGTCGTCGTATTTCACTTCGCTTTATTTTTTTAATTTTATTTTGATTTTTCAACGAGCGTTATTTTGAGCTTTAAGGGGAGGGGGGGCAATCCGTATCGATCGAAGACGAGTTCTCGATATGTACATATGCGGTTCCATATTCTCTGGGGAAATGAGGCGGCCGATGCTGGTAATATCCGAAACGCATATATATATATATATATATATATATATATATATGTATGTATATATATATGAGCTTGTTCTATCGCATGGAAAATCGCAAAATCTCGCACACGCAAAAGAAACTTTCGTGTCAGCTGTGGAGACGAGCGGGTTTGAGGGGTGAGGGGGAGGGGGAAGGTAGTAACTTCGAATTGTCGTGCGAAGGTGGAAAAAGCTCCAGAATCGTCACGGGATTCCGTTGGCCCGAATCGAACGGTAGAATCGTTTAATTTGCGAATAATAAGCCACGAGTACGACTCGAGGACGATTACTTTCGCGAACTCGAATCCTCGCGTGACGCGAAATTCGCGGGGGATGAAAGCGCAAAGGAAATTGTCAGAAGTTATGACGAAATTTTTTATTTCAATGAGTATATTCATTAGCATTGACTTTGACGAGGGTGTGTTTTTGATTAAATAAATTATTTAACGATTGTGGAGTAATTGTTGAATTTAATAAGAATTAAATAATATTATTTATTTTTTTGTATTCGTTATATTAATTTTTGTAATAATAAAAATCACCAAATGAGTTGGTAAGCGGAAAAGATATAATTATTATTATATTTAGGGAAAAATGTCAAAAAAATATTCTAGAAAAGTTTTTTTGCATTTGCTCAGTCTAATTTTCTACTTTCGGCAAAAACTTGGCCATTTTCGTTATCAGCGGAAAATTTCCGATTAAATAGATTATTTTAAGAGTTAAAAAACGGCAAAAAAATTTTTTCGACTTCCCCGACCATTTTTCCGGAATCTCAAAAATCACGAGATTTCAAAAGGTCGTAGAGTAGACTATTTTTATGCGATGGAGATTTATTGGGTGTGTTTGGAAAAGCTTTTTGCCTGACTTAAATAATGGCGTTGGATTCATATCGATACCTCTCATAGTTCTCCCGGAAAGTCCACTTGAAAAATCGGAAAAAAGAGGCAAAGGGGTATGTATGGAAAAATTGGCCAAAATCGATGGTCCAACTTTGAAATTCTGCCAAAAATCGAGAAATCATCGGATTTTAATAATTAAAAAAGCATTTTAAAGAAAAAATCATAACAAACCGATTGAGCACAAATTGGAGTGCCAAATCCCAAAGGAAAAAAAGTTATCGATGATTTAGTAAAAAAAAGTATTTTCCCCAAAAATCCCAAAAAAAATTTGGATTTTCAATATTTTTTTTATTCATCCATATCAATGTAATTTTATCCCCTGAACACGAATCCACCATTTATTTCCCCCAAAAACCAAAATTTCCATTAAAAAAATCGTAAAAAACTACTAAAAACACGTTTTTTTTCGCTGTGTGCAGTGCTTTCGACGAAAATTCGGTGATATTCGTAATCAGCTAAAAAGTTTCGATTGGATAGACTCTTAAAACTAATCAAATTCATTACCCTTGACAATTGCAATTTTCACGCCTTCACCACTCGAAAAACGTTATTACTCAGTCTATGTATATATATATAATTAAATGTAAAGGCATTTTTCTTCTTCCTTTAGTTTCTGATGTACATCAGTGCCAAGTTGGGGTTAAGGGAAACGTGGTTGACTCCGACACCGGAGAGTAAACCGCGTGACGTTGTACTAATTAGCTCACGAGACTTTGGTACTAAGCTACGAGTACACGGAGTTACAAATACATTCACATATATATATATATATATATATATTTATATTCAGCCTTTGGCGTCTTCGGTCCAAGTTTTCAGCTGTTCTGTATGGCGACTGGCACGAGGAGGAAATAAAGAGAACTTAGACGTTCCTAAACAGAGGAATATCTATAGATATATAGCTGGTCGGTTGTTATGTGAATGTATATAAGGTGATTCGTAAGACGATAAATTCCTTTTAAAAAATAAAATTAAAGCTTTTTTGCAACAAAAAATATCACTATAATATATAGTCTTATTTATTATTATTTATTATTGTTTAAGTCATGGAGGAGTAATTAAAAATAGATTTTTGTAAAAAATATATTTTTTAAATTAATTTAAATGAGTATTTACAGAGGTTTTTTTATTTAGTCAAGTATTAAATAAATTATGGAAATATTAAATAAATAAGCATACGAAAAGCTCGTTTATTAGAATAATTAAATAATAAAATAAACAATTTATTCTCGATTTAATTATCATCCCTTCGTTTGAATGGTCGATTGGGGGTGGTTTTTTTTTCCTCGAAGCTTAGTGACGTCGTCTCCTACGATTGGCACGTTCTTTTTTTCTTTCGTTCATCCTCTCATCGAGAAACGAGTGAATTAGGTTTTTACATACCCTTAAGGGGGTCAAAACGAATAAAGACGAAAATGGAGAGAATGAAGGGGTTGAAGAGGGTGAGAAGGAGAAGGGGTTTTTGTTATCAGGTTCTCCGGTCGGAAAAGGTAGGTATTTCCCATGGGGCTACCGGAACAACCCTTACGTGCTTATCCCTTTTTCTCACCCTTTTCACTGTCGTTTTCAGAACTGGCCTGGTCCATTTGGCAATACCTCGAGGAGGCCAGGGGTAGTCAGGAGCCTCGTTTTCCTTCCGCTCACGAGTACAACAATATGCTCCTAATAAGATATCCTGGTGAAAACCCCCGACCTACCCCAACCCCCAACCACCCCTTTTAAGACCCGCCATAATAGAACTCGACTATTGTCCCATTCACGAGAGATTTAACATAATATTTGCCATTGAAGACCCGCCTCGTTTCATTATCCGTATTCCTAAGGAAATTCGCGATTTTTCGAACCCCCCACCCCCAACCCTACTTTTGCTGGAAAATTGCCTTTTTTTACAAAACCCCATCCCTTATCGTTCCTACTTTTTTTGGAATTTTTGTCCCTTGTTTTTAATGGTTTTTAGGCCTATTAGGGGGATGGGAGAAGTGATAGAAAGAAGAGGATGAAAAAAGAGTCCAATTGGTCGATAAGGGTTGTAATTGGGAATCGTTAAGCTGGGGTATTTAGCTTGCATTTTATCTCTGGTTTTTTTGAGGTTTTATTTCGTGGATTTGATGGTTATTTTATGTGAGGTAATTTTTTATTGCTGATTTAATAATTATTTTGTAATTCCTGAATTTACAATAATTTTATTATGATTTTATATCAGCTGGGGTAGACATAATTTTAATGCTAGATAATTGAATGGCTAATTCAGTAATCCTTAAAATTTAATTATAACAACTTGATGGACATTAAATATGATAATTAATTAATAAATAATCCAATAAAAAATTTTCCTAATTTAATCTATAATTCAAATAATTAATTAATACATTAATCAATTCGAGATCAATGAAAATTGAATTAAATGTACATAAAAAATTCACACGTTTGCAACTACGAAATTATTGATTAAAAAATTCTAAAATAATTCTTTTATTATTATAACTGTATCAAGAATTAAAATTCCTCAAATTTTCAAGGACTTTTGGGTGTTTTTTTGAAAATATTCAGTAATCTCTAAACACGAGTCAGAAAGATGGCAAAAAATGGTGCTGGAAGGCCCTAATTAGGGTCATGACGCGGTCACCCCTCTTTACTTTTTTTTTTGCTCTTTTAATACGACGAGCCCCTTAAACTTTCGGGTAACGACGTAAGCTCGACAAGAATCGTTCGACTCTCTCGAATAGCTCGGGACCTCCATTATCGTTTCCACGTTTCGCCCTGTGCGGGTTTTGCACTGTTTTCTTTTTTACCCTCTGAGGAGGAACTGGAGGAGAAGGAATGCGGGTTCCTGTTGCTCGCGGTGTTTCCTTCCTATGGGTATTGCATTACTCGGGAAAGCTTTTTAGCATCCCCTTTGAAGAGGGGTTTGAGTGAGGGCGAGAGGGAAACTCGGTGAGGGAGAAGAAAGGGTTAGATGGTTTGGGTTTGAGAGGGGAGGGGGCAAAGTCAAACAATGGGAAAGCAAAAGATTGAAGGGCGGAGGGGAAGGGAGGGAGAAAAAGGAAGAGGGGGAAAGAGGAAAAAAGGAGAGAAAGAGGAGTGAAAAAAGAAAGAGAGGGTGAGAGAGGAAAAGAGAGGAAAAATAAAAGATAATGTCAATGACAATGTTTATTATACCTCACTTATAACTTTCGGCCAAAAGAGAAAGCAAATCGTGTAAAATAATGCAAAATAAAAAAAAGAAATAATACGATATCATGGGAGAAAAAAAATACAAAGTAATATAAAATTATGAAAAATAATACGAACTATACAATATTATAAAAAATGATACAAAACATACAAAATTATAAACAATAATATCAATAATACGAAATATACAAAATTATAAAAAATGATAAAAAAAACATACAAAATTACAAACAATAATACGAAAAATACGAAATTATAAAAAAATAATAATACTAAATGCTCCAAAGTTGTGAAAAAAAATAATACAAATAATAAAAAATTATAAAGAGGGATAGAGAGAGAGAGAGAGAGAGAGGAGAGAAAAAAGAGACAAAAATCAAAAAGCAAAGAAGAGGACTAAACACGACACAATCAGAGGGCCGAAGAAAGAGAAACCGAAAGAATTAAAAAAACCAAAATATCCCAAAAAAAACCAAAATATCAAAAAAAAAAACTAAAAATGAAAATAATCATCAAAAAATGAAAACAGGGTGAAATCAAGACGAAAACTCTCACCTCTTCGCCCTTCCCTCTTATTTTCCTCCTGTCATATCAGATTTATCACAAAATGGCGAAAACTATCTCTGGGAGCCAAGAACCGAGTGAGGAGTGGCAAGTACCGAGTCGCGTTGATAATTGCAGTAATTGAGACAAGTGGAAGCTGCGCCATTATACTCGTCGCCCAATTGAAAGCCTTCCGGAGCTTGCGAATTCTCGCTTTCCCTCTTCGCGCGCCGAAACGCCCCTCCCCCTCCCCTCCCCCCCTTTTCCTCCTCCTCCCTCGCTCCTCTTTCTCTTCCTCTCGTTCTCTCGCTCCCCTTTATCGAGCTTCTCGACTAGGCCACGCGAGAAGTTAGCCTCCGCGAGAATGCGATCGCACGCGAGACCGGAGACAAGTCGTCTGCTCAGCCACGTCCTATACTACTACCCTTCGCATCTCCGGCAAGAAGGCGCGTATACAGGGTGACCGGTAATTTTACTCTCGAAAGGAGACATTCCAGAATTCGTTTTGTTAATCAAATTAAGCTCCATTATATATATGTCATTTTTATAAATTTATTTATTTATTTATTTATTTATTTATTTATATATTTGTTTATTTATTTATTGATTTATTTATTAGTTCATTCATTCATTCAACCATTCATTCATTCATTTATTTATTTATTCATTCATTCATTCATTCATTTATTTATTTATTCATTCATTTATTTATTTATTTACTTGTTTATTTTTTTATTTTTTTATCAAGACCCGATAGACACACTGGAAGGAAATAGCCCCTTTTTTGAAATTAATTTCAATTAATTCATAACTTCAATTAATGTCATTTTTATTTATTTAATAAATTCATTAATCAATCAAGCCCCACAAAACATATTGAAAAGAAGTTGATTCCCCTCCTTCCTTTCAATTCATTAAAAATTCAATTAAATCAATTAACATTATTAATTCCATTAATTTAAATTTAAGTTCAATTAATTTACCAATTATTCCAACTAATTTGAATCAACACGTGAACTCCAAGCCTCGAACCGATAGATCTTAATTTATTTTGACTAACTTTCAAAACAACCCTTATGAAAATCCAGGTCAACTAAAATTGGTCACCCTGTAGGGAAACGGAGTATCACTCGTCGCCCAACTCTTCAGAGATATCCATCGCGAGAGGAGACATCGGGACGCCTATAGGCCTCGTTAAATATTCAATACGGTATTCAGCACTTTACCCCCACTCTTTGAAAGTTGGGGTGGGGGGAAGAGTCGCGAATACGAGCCATAAAGCACGGCTTGTATTTTCACCTCCTTCCCCCACCATTTTCTCGACACATCCTTCACCTTCGTCCTGGTAATAAAAACTAAATTTCAAAATTGACCCGCCATCTTTGTTTTTTCTAAATACCACTTGCCATTAAGGGGTGGGGGGTTAATTTTTTCAGATATGAATCGATCGATAATTTCGTTATCAGAAGTTGTCCTCAAGTGACAAATTCCCATTTATTTTCACCCTTGTTTTTTTCTTTTTCAACCCCTTCTTTTTTCAACCCCTTCTTTTTCATCCCCTAACAGGAGTTCGGCTATTTTAAGTTTCATCCCTCATACGAGGACTGAAAAAAAGTGTCCCAAAGATGTTTTTGGACTTCGTGGACGCGGAAGTTTCGCCAGGGGGTTGGGGTTGGAAAAAAAGGATGGGGGGTTGATTTTTTCACGAATCGATCGATGATTTCGTTATCAGAGATTGTCCTCAAGTGACAAATTCCCATTTATTTTCACCCTCGTTTTTTTTTCTTTTTCAACCCCTTCTTTTTTCAACCCCTTCTTTTTCATCCCCTAACGGGAGTTTGGTCATTTTTTGTTTCATTCCTCGTACGAGGACGGAATAAAAGTGTCCCCGAAGATGTTCGTGGACGTTGTGGATACGGAAGTTTCGCGAGGGGGTTGGGGGTTGAAAAGGAAGGGATGGGGGGTTGCCTCGTAAACCGCACGTCGATATTATATCCCCGGAGCTGATCGAATTTGTCGGAGCTTCGCGGAGAGCGAGAGAGCGGTTTGGCTCGATGAAACTTTCCTCTCTCTCTCTCTCTTTTCATCCCCCGCACTCGCCAGTCTGGTCTTCCAACCCCCAGGTCGCTTCTCGTCCCACTTTACACGCAGCACGAATTGCGGGTCTCAGCAACCTGACCAGTCGATAATCAAGCCTGTCACTGTGGCCCCATCCTGTTATGGGCCGAAACTGCCGGACAAAACCGCGAGGCGATGTCACACGGGTTATTTCTTTTTGTTTTTGATTTTTTAAAATTTTTTTTATTTTTTATTTTTTTTTTTATTCGTTTGGTCTCAACCTGACTCCTGTTCCTCCAATCATCCCTCTTACTCTTCCATTGCTTTTCTCTCTTCCCTCCCGTTCGTTAAGAATTCAGATAATTATTATAAACTTTTTTTTTTGTTAAATTAGTAACGTAATTACGAATAGTGATAAAATTGTGTTAATTGTCGTGATAGTAGTGATGATTATTATTTTATTCAATTTTATATTGATTTTCTCATAATTTAGGAAATTTAATTAAATTCATAATACTATTGTTATACATTTTTTTTTTAATTATAACAACTTATGTAATTTTACTATAATCTTATTAAGATTTTCGATTAAACTCCACAATTTCTTAATAGAACCATGAAACACCATTAAACTTTATCACAGCTCTATTATAATTTATATATAACGTTCAAATAAAAAGATTATATTTCATTTAATTTTACAACACCAATTATTATAATTTCGTTCAACTTCTACAATTTCCATCATTTTACAATAATTTTCAAATCAACCAAATAAAATGACCCAAAATAGAAACCATCTGATAAAATTCACCCAAGAATAAAAATTAATCAAAAAAAATCAAATTTCACCAACATCAACCCCAACCAAAAACGACGAATGGTCCAAAATTTCCTTCGATAAAATCACCAACAAAAATTTGAAAAAATCGTATGAAAGTCCACAGAGGTCAAAATCACTATATCTTCATTCTACGTGCTGGCTAACACTTCGGGGGCTAAATTTTCACCCCTACCCCCACTCTCAACCCCAAACAAACCCAACCCCCATTCTAACCCAAACCGAGCCCTTTTGGGGTTTTCTTTCTCTAGTGTACAGAGTCTGGCAGTTAACCGACGTGAAAAGCGTTGGCTGCCTAATGAACCTCTAATGTAAAACGATGAGGTCACCTCTCGGTGGTCTCGCTATGCCTCCCTCGTATTCTCTCGTATTATTCGCAGTGCCGTTCTAAGCAAGCTCTATCTGCGATATAAATTATCAATTCGTGCCTATATACGTATAAGAGCAATATGTACGAGTCCCGGAGAGCATAGAGAGGGTTGGGGGTAGTTTAGGGGTTGGGGGTGGTTTGGGGGTTGGGGGTTGCAAAATGGAAACTCTACCCCCACCCCTTTTTAACTACCCCTATCCCCACGAGTTTTATCCCCTCTCCGAGCTTTTTCATCCCCTTCGTGTGCATTTTCATCCCCTTCTTGTTTTCAACCCCTTCCCCCTTCGTCTTGCTCCTCCGAGGCCTCGGGGGTTGTCGACAGACACACTCTCGACTCGCAAGTGGTACGAACCCGTATATGAGCAGACAGAGAAAGAGACCCCGAGAGGAAATACCCTTATGTGGCTAAGGGTAGGTTTTAGGGGAGGGGGTTGGTTTCACAGTGGGATTGCTGGGTTCGCATCCGAGGTCGGGAATAATCTGAGTTTCCGCCATGAAATTGTAAGCGCAGATTAATGCTTCCGCTTATCCCTCGAGCCGCAGAATAGAAGGGTGTCTCGGCTCTCTCTCTCTCGTTCTCTCTTTTTGTATGTTTTTTCCCTCTTGCTCTTTCTATATTTTTGTCTCTATCTCTGTCGCTTTTTTATTATTTTTTTTTTAATATCGTTTTTAAATACTCGTTTTTAACACTCGTTTTGAACTATTTTTTAAACGCTTTGTTTCGATTTTGTTTTATCGCTTTATTTGGGAATTAGTTTTTATTGAAATATTTATGATATTTGATCGGGTAAACTTATGGGTTATGCTGGTTATGTAATTTTAATGCTAGGGTGCGAGGGTACTGGTTACGTAATTATTGTATTTTATTTGGTTTTATTTTTCCTCGTTCTGGATAATTAATTTTTATTATTTTTTAATTTGGTTTTTTTGTTATTATTTTTCAAAAAGGTGTTATTTTTAAAATATTATTTTATTACTGTTTTTTTCATTTATATGATTTTTACCATTTTATTTTATTTTATTATTTTATCAATTTTTGTTATTTTTTATTTTAAACGATTTTCTCTATTTATTTTCATGTTCATTCCATTTTATTTGATTTTTCATTTTGTTATTTATCTTTTTTCATTGTTCCATTTATTTACCAACATTTTTGTAATTTTTTAAATTTTGTATTTAATTATGACATTCGATTATCGATGATTGAATATGATCAAACAAATCTTGTATACTTTTATCATCCCCGTTATTTCCGATTGCCCAAAGGCTGGATACCAAGGCATAATAAATTTGATCCAATCCGATCTAATTTTCCGCTTGTCTACCGGAAGTGGTAGAAGGGGCTGAGGGGAGTATGGACCAAAACGAGAAGACGTGCCGGAAGAGGATAGTGGTTTTTCGTTCCCTACGTTATTTCGAGGACTCGATTTTCGAGGACATCAGTGATAGGAGCTTGTCGGAGAAGAGGATTGTCGTTTTCGGTCGTTGGATAAGCTCGTATTTTCGATTTTTCGAAGTTTCAGGCCGAGGTTATTTCGGGGACTTATGGGTCCTCGAAATCACGGTGAAAGTGTAAAATCGTAAATATCGTGTCAGCAGATGAGCTGATAGAAAACGTGAATGCAACGGGGCTGAAATATCTTCCATCAGTCATCCTCCCCCACCCCCTTAAAAGTTTCTCGAAAAGAGTGTACCTTCAGCGAGTTCGGATATTCGAGTCACATGGCCCAAATCCATCTCGAGCCACTGTACGAATTACTCTTTCTGGCATCATGACTCTTGCGGCCAAAACGCGTGCGCCAGATGTTCCTATAAATTGAGCTATCGCCTCTCTTATCCTACATATTTCCGCTCCCATCCTCTCTTCCTCTCTTTTTTTTCTTTTCACTTTTTCTTTGGAACAATTTCTCATCGTACAAAAAAAAATACAAAAATTTGAATAAAATGATAATAAAATATTATCAGCGTTGATAATATTATTTTTATTTTATTCATATTTTTTTATTCATATTTTCATCGTTTTTTATCTATTTTTATGTCATTTGTTATTTCAAAATATTCGTTATTCTATTTTTGGAAAAATAATAATAATAATTATTATTATTATTATTATTGTTTCTGTGATCATTACATGATAAATTAATTAGAACCTATGATATAAATATAAACATATTATTCTCGGTAATAATCCTAAAAATAAACAATATATTACAAATTTTAGGTGAAAATTGTTGTTTATATATTTTTATTAATAATTATGCGTATTTGAATAATAATTGAAATAATGGATATATATATATATATGTAAACGTATACGTTGTCATTTATTTTTATTTATAAAAATAAAATATATGTATTTATTTATTTATTTATTTATTTATTTATTTATTTATATAGATCGATATAGATATATATTTGAAATGAGCAGTTTTCCAAAGTAACATAAAAATTCATACGACCATCGTAAAACATTAGTCGCAAAAAAAAAGAAAATTGGAAAAAAACTGAATGCGTTATTTTTTACGACCGATAAATTTGGGCGAAACCGGACGTAAAATCGCCAATGTTAGGGACTTTTTTAACGTTACATCAGGATCAATGGATGAGGCAAATCTTACGAGCGTCCATCAAGGGTGACCCTCCGATTGATGTCCCCGGAAGGCAGGCAGGAAAAAGATCGAGGAGAAAGGGAGAGACAGAAATTTATTGTGTTTGATGATCTTGGGAGAGTGGATAAATCTCGGAGCAAATTCGTGGAGTGCTCAGCCCTACATCCGCCCTTTGCCATCTCCCGGCCCTTTCGGCCCTTTTGATCCTCCTCGGTCTCTACGACCTCATCTTTAACGAGGATCTTGCCTGCATCGCTATTTTTTTTTTTGGACTGAGGAGAGGGACGAAGGTCAGCCCTATGAGGGACAAGCCCTTCAAGGGATTCCTGCACCCTCGAAAATCGTGCCCGAAGAAACTTCGGAAATTGTCAAGGGCAAAGGGAGATGGGAAGGAAAGAATTATTTATTTGAAAAAAATAAATATTTGTTTGGGTTTGTTTGGGTTTGTTGGGAGATAGAAAGGGAAAAATTATTTATTGGAAAGAATAAATATTTGCAATGAATTTTGAAAATTAAATATGTGCAATGAATTTTTAAAAATAAATATTTGCGATACATTTTTTAAATTGAATATTTACAATTAATTTTTATAAATAAATATTTGCAATTAGTTTTTGTGAATGAAATATTTGAAATGAATTTTTCAAATCAAGTATTTACAATGAATTTTTTTAAATAAATATTTTTTACGAGTTTTTTAAAATAAATATTCGCAATAAATTAAAAAAAAATAAATATTCTTTTCTTAAATACTATTTTCTAATTTAATTTTCCAAAAATCTTATCTACTTTTCCAAAAATCCTGCAAATTATAATATTTCTCCACAAAAAAAACGGCAAAAAATCAATAGTGATTTTCTTAAAAATACATTAGTTATCCTTGTAGTATAAAAAAAAGATGATTAAAAAATATTTAATAGGCGATCAGTAATAAAGTTGGTTCGGATAATATCTTCGATAATAAAGTGTTATTAATTTTGTTAAGCCCAGAGAAACTTGGAGCTCCTTCCCGGAATTTTTCTAGCGGTCACCCATCCGAGTATTGGCGCAGGGCTTCAGAAGAAAACCGGATTAATCTTTTTCGACGTATCGAACTTCTGAAGAAAGTAAACCGAAGAAAAGACTCCGCTGTCGCGAATGAAGGGTTCTCGCTTTGAACATTTTTTTTATTTTTATTTTTTTTCAGTTCATCCTCTCTCAGCCCAGAGCCATAAATAAAATTTATACGTGCCTTAAAATGGACGCTCGATCGCTCGAGGCAACTTCTAAACGCAATATTCATTCTTTCCAGACTCTTAAATCGTCTCTCTCTCTCTTTTTCTCCGTAATCTCGGCTCAATGCTCCAGTACTTGTAAAGCGATTATGGAACGCCAGCACGTCTGGATTTCTCGTAATGGCCGCTCGAAACTGTCAACTTCAATTAATCGACGGCTGAGGGAACGGAGACGTAGTTTTTTCTTTTTTTTTCATATTTTTTTATTGTTTCTTTCTCCCTGTCTCTTTTTTTTCTTTTTTTGTGATTATCCATTTTTTTTCCTTTGATATTTATCTTCGATTAAAAAAAAAGTTTTTCTTTGATTCTTTGTTTTAAAAATTTTTTTCGTTGTTTCTTTCTTTATTTAATTTTTTTTCTTTAATTCTTTTTTTTTTCTAGTGATTATTCATTACTTTTTATTTTTCTCATTATTCTTTAATTCAAATCAGCATTTTTTAATTTTTAGTATTTTTTTTCATTTGTTTTTAAGTCGCGAGTAAATTCATCTTTTGGCAAGTTTTGTTTGGGTTAGTTTGGGTTTGGTTGGATTTTTTTTTACTAGGATTTTTACTTCGTTTATAACAATTTTTTTAATTACTTTTTTTACACAATGAAATCCGTCATCACTGTTATCTTTCTCTCTCTATCTATCTATCTCTTTTTCCTCTCGTTTCACCTCTTTGTCAAATATAGAAAAAATAATCCAGTCACGTGCACGACCGAGAAAAGGGGATGAAATTTTAATGCGACATTGGTAAATCGATTTGCCGATTAATCCCTCTCAAATTGATTGATAATTAATAAAACTCTCGAGCCAATTACAATTCTCGACTACAGAACACGTCGACTTCCCAATGCCTCGTTTTCTACTTTTTTTTTTACTCTGTAAAAGGGAACAAAAAAAGGACGAGCTTTTTAAGGGGATGAAATTGCGAAATGAAATTTATCGCAATTATTTTTGCTTTCGAAATTAATTTTTTTTAACAAATTAAAAAAGAATTAAATAAACAATCGATAACATTTTGAAACGTGAATTTGGAAAGACACATTTTTGAAATTTCAAATCCACAAAAAATTTTCAAACAAAAAACAATGCATCAAGCTTTTTCGAAATTAATTTTTTTTACTAATGAAAAAAAACAAATCAATAATCGATAAAATTTTAGAAGTAAATTTCGAGAGGCACATTTTTGAAATTTTGAATCCACGAAAGAAGGATCAAACAAACCGAAACAATGGACCAAAATTTTTCGAAATTAATTTTTATGACAAATAAAAAAAACAATAACAATAAAAAATCGATAAAATGTTCAATCGTGAATTACGAGAGGGAAATTTTTGAAATTGCGAAACGTAAGGAAGGTGGCGAGTGGGACGAGGAGTGCATTAGGTTTAAAGGAGGAAATGGCATTTTTACAGCACCAGCCAGAAGCAATTTCGCTGCTTCAATGACGCGCGTAGCGAATGACGAGGGAGGAAGAGGGTGAACGGAGGGTGGAAGAAACGTTCATTTAGATATGGAGAACGGAAACGGGAGGGGGTGAACGAGTGCACAAGCTATAATAAATTCGTCACTTTTCTTGATTCGAGCATTAAATCTCGACCGCGGACAACAATATCGCATTTAATTTGCGAATGCTGCGTATATAAGCGAAAATAAACTGAAAAGTTTTCTCGTCGACGATCTCGAGTAAAAAAACCATAAAATCCGCATTTCTCGTCGTCAATTAAAAATTTTTTTAAACATTCCCGTTCGATTGATAAAAGTTTTTCCATAAAATATCGTCTCTAGAATTACGATGTTTTTAAACAAAGTAAAAAAAAACACTGAACCCTTAGTATTAAAAAAATAATAATTTTGTGGAAAAATTATCGCCAAAATACATTCTTAATTATTATTATAATCAACATGTATTCTTGATAAAAATAGTATTACTGATTTTTCAAAGAAATTAACATTATAAATAATTAAATAAATAAATAAAAATATCGTTCTACTTTGTCTTAACGAATAATTGTTATTATAATACTGTTATTGTAAATATAAAAATAAAAAATGATATTCTCATCGTTATGTATAAATTTAAAAAATATATGAAAGTACAATAATTATTACAATGCATAATAATAATTATAAATAATTATCGTTATCATATATTTTTTAAAAATTATAGTTTGAATATGATATTGTTTATTTATTGTTTTTGGGAAATAAATTTACTTTATGCTTTTCGAAAATAATAAAAAACCAAAGCATCCCTATTCGAAGGATAAAAAAGATGCGGACAGGACGAGATTCGAGATTGGAGAAGATTGAGGAAAATGAAAAAAAAAATTGAAAAAAGAGCGAAGAAACAAAATCGGGCAGTTACGGTTAACGGCATTGGCGCGCGGCGCAATTTCCTCCCTGCGATTAGATCGAGCTCTTTTAATGCTTTTGTTTTTCCACCAAACGAGACCTTGAGTCACGCTGGACGTTGGAATGAGCAAAAAAAAAGTTTATAAAAAATACAATAATATCGAGTAACGAGAAAGTGCACGGCGATCGCACGTGCGGATTGCGCGGGATTATTGTTACTTTTTTCATTCTTTTTTTTTATACTCCGAGTTTTGCATTCGCTCGCCACTTTTAGTGTTTCCCATTTAACTACGGAAGAAAAAGAGCATGGCAAAAAAAATTGAGTTCGCGGTAATGTAAAAATTGGACGAAAAAAAAAATCGTTTCGGTCGGAATTATTTTTAATTTTTTTTCGACACGATAACATTTTTTTTATTTTCTTTTTTTTTCGTTTTGAATTTTTCGAGTTTCACCCTTCCCACGTATCCAGGGACCACTCGAGAATTTCATACGTGGAATAACTCGACGAAGTCTCCGAATGCTCGAAACCTGGTGTGTGGAATGTAAAAAAAAAATTCAACCATCCAAAAATCCAGCGATTTTCCCCAGAGAAAAAGAACGAATTTCCGCCGGTGCGTTTCTGGACAGAGGGATGAAAATAAGAACAATTTGTCGTATTGTATATTTCTTTGAAAGTAAAAAAAAAGGATTTAATATTTACGAATGTACAATTCAATATTTATTTTTGAATGAATAAATTCACGAAGCAATTTCGTTTGTTTAGTTTCAATAATTAAATTTAATAGCATCGAATACTCGTATTTAATAATAATATTAAATTCCAAAATAAATGAACGAAACTTTTTCGTAAATTTTTTGTTTTCTAAATACGATTCCTCAATAATTCCATAATAAAAAAAAAATTTCCTTTGACTGTTCTCCACGCCAACTTTAATTTCACCTTTACGAAAAATAATTCAATTAATTTTCTACCACTTACATAATTAATTTAAAAAACCATACTTTTCATTATATTATTTAAAAACGTATATATATATACATAAATATATTTCTAATGATACGTTTTCAATGATCACTCATTTTTTAATTTCCATTTAATGATCGGTTATACAATTCAATTGCATCACCGCCATATTGCTGGCTTTATTGGCACAGTTAAAGATAATAATTGCAATAATAATGACGTAACACGAACGTGACGTTTATTCGAGCAAGTTGGTATCTCATCATCGAACCACCCCCCCCCCCCTACCTCCCCCGCCCTTCTGCACCACCCTGTATGTACTTTGGTTCTGAATCAGCAGATCCATTCGTACGAGGCCAGATTTATGTTGGAATTGCACTCGGACCAGATCGAGAGAGAGAGAGAGAGAGAGAGAGAGAGAGAGAGAGAGAGAGAGAGAGAGAGAGAGAGAGAGAGAGAGAGAGAGAGAGAGAGAGAGAGAGAGAGAGAGAGAGAGCTAAAATCCTATATACAGTTCTGGAGAAAATTACTTACCGGGATCCCGATGGGAGTAGACGAGAAATTTGTTCCTGAACGGTAAAAGCTTCGGACTTATTCACAGTAAGAGAGAGAGAGAGAGAAAAAGAGAGAGAGAGAAATACTTTTTTTTCTTCACGAGGAACCATCCCTCTTTTGTCCCCCACCACCCTTTCCTTTTTACTTTGTCTGACTCTCTCTCTCTCTCTCTCTCTCTCTCTCTATCTCTCTCTCTTTCGTCCTTTCCGATCCTGGTCCATTCTCCCATCTTCTTTAATGGATATGAGCCAGTGACAATATAAATGTTCCTATTGGCCTCCACGATCACATTAACGATCAAAAATCATTCAGTGATCTTTGAGTCTGATGGTCTGATGATCCTTGGCTCTGTGATGATGATTCTCGATCGACAAATTATTGCTATTATTATCATTATCATCATCAACGTCATCATCATTAATATTAAGATTAATATATTAGTAAGCATAAGTAATTATTAATATTACAAGTATTAATAATACTATAAGTATTAGTAATATTAATATTAATATATTAATATATTAATATATTAATAAGAATATACTAAAATTAATATAACGTCAGAAAAAAATATTTTCGTTTATCATCATCGTCATCATAATCATTATCATCATCATCATCATCATTATACTTACCATTACAAATATATTAATTATAACTATACTTAAATTAATATAACGTCCGATAAAAATAATATCCTCGTCCATAATAATAATAATAATAATTATTATTATTATTGTTATTATTATTATTTTATTATTTTATTATCACAAATATGTACTCCAAGAAGCTTTCTCTCTCAAGTGGGCACTGATAAGATACATACGAAGGAAAGGAAAAATTCAAATGCACGAGTAACCGTTATCAGACCGATCGATCGAATCCGTCCAAATAAAACGTCCCATCCCCCCCCCCCCCCCCACCTAGGAATGTTGATACACGTGTGTACGGTGCACGATAAGCTCTCGCATGGACGCTGATAGGGACACTTACCTAAATGACGTGGAAAGAACGCAAGTTGAGCATAGAATCGATCGCTACCAATGGTATCTCACTCTGCCCCTCCCGCCCCTCCCTCTCCCCACCCCTACTCTTTTTCTTCATTCCCTCCCTTCCCCCTCTTTTTTCGCAACCCTCAGTCTATTTCGCTGTAGGTAAAAATGGACCAGCTTGTACCTTGCCCTTTCGAGGTCAGCCCAAGACCCTTTTGCCCTTCTACTTTTTAAACCCACCCCCCTACCCCTCTGCCCTCTCTTCGATGAATTTTCCGATCATAGAAATAGAAAGGTGAACGTTGCTTTAAATATTTCAATCGTCGGCATCGAGATACGAAAACTGTCAAATTAAAGGTCGTAAAGGTCGTATTGAAAAAAAAAGCCAACGAAGGTTAGGATCTTACGAGATATGCAAAAATTAGGAAGTAGGGGAAGGAGGAAAAAAGAGAAAAGAAAAAGAGGGAAAAAGTGGACTAACTTTTATCAACAGGAAATAAAGATTTTCTACTTGAAAAAAATTTTTTTTTTTTTTCGTTTTTTTTTCTCGTCCTTCCTCCATTTTGTTCTTTTAAGCTCCGATCGAATTGATCCTCTGAGGATTCGCCATGACCTACGAGATCTAGAAACTACTGAGGACGATCTTGACTTTTTTTTTCTTTTTTTTTTGCTCATTTTCAACGCTGATCCTTACTTTACCCCCTTCTCTCTTCTTTCCTACTTTTATTTCTATCTTTCTTTCTTCCTTCCCAATCTTTCTTTCTTTATCCCCTCCCCCCTCCGCCTTAGCCAACTCTCAGAGATAACGTCAGCTTCCGGCAGGGGAAACATTAACCCAGAAGAGGACACCTGACTTCCTCCCCAGTGACGTATTACTGAAAAAAAAAAACGAAAGCGGAGGAATCCCTTGACAAAAAAAAAAC
>JAPYZJ010000435.1:0-45041 GCA_030522765.1 Ophioninae sp. B BG-2022a
AACCAGGAGAAAGGTGAGTTATTTTACAATTATTTATGTTAACTTTAAATATCCTATAGTTTTTATATTTTTCTGAACAACGATATTAACCTCAAAAAGTATGTGTATTATAATATGAACCACCGGCATGTTTTGAATATGGACTAGTGGTCCATATTAAAAACAGTCACTTATACTTCATTTTATTGTTTTAGGATGGCATCTACAATAGCAGAAAAGACCAGACAAGCATGGGATAAAAATTCGATGTCAGATGCAATTAAAGCCGTGAGAGAAAAGCAAATGGGCTTTCCGAAAGCACCCAAAACCTAACCGCGTACCTAAATTGACTTCTATGTGGGCGAATTATGTTCCGATAATTAGTATAGGCCTAACAGTTGACTGCTTTAATTTAAAGCAATACGATTGATTTATTATCATTATAATTTGAACCCTATTGACCATGGTCCGCATTTGAAACCATATAGTCCATATTATGTTTACTTTTTTCATGCTCGTTAAATTACATATTTCAGAAAATGTTGATTATTTCTAAGATGTTGATGTTTGTTTAGAATTTTATGGATAGTATTTGATACCAAATAAATATTGAACCGTTTAAAAAAAAGCCTGATTATACTTCAAAATTCAGAGTTTTATGTAAAAAAATCCTCATGGTAGTCCATATTTGGCGCATTTACTGTACTGGAATTTGAGAGACGTCACCAAGGCCAGTGTACTGAAAACATGATGGGAGACTATATTTGGGGGTTAATCAGAGAAACTTCTACTGAACATGACAGGAAAAGTAAAATTGTTCATTTTCAAACATTTTAACTCTATTTAAAAATTTCTATTCTTAAAAAAAATCATAAATGGATGTTCGGTATCTTTTAATAAATCATCTCAATGTCAATTTTTTATGTATTTTCATTGATTTTAATTTTCCCCTTTTTCACTCATAAAAGCAAATTCAGAACCATTGTTTGTACTTATTCTTATTTCTAGATATAAAAGCAATAAAAATAAATTACGTACAATCCGTGGGCCGAAACGCTGTAGACCGGTGTTATTGTTTCTCCGAATGCTGAAAGCGACGATGGGACGGAGATGGAAGGTTCGTTATTAATGCAGAATCATCATTAGAGTGAATCTACAATCTTCGTTAAAATTAACACAGTGAAATGTGCTTGTCAAAAATACGAACTCTTTTGTGGAACCAGCTAAGCCTGAATTAAAAAAGTACAACGTATTTTTGGTGGCCTCAAATTCAAAGTGAAAATTCAAAAAATTGACGGAATTTTGTTAATATTCAATATTCGATAAAACTTAAAGGGTACTTAAAGGGACCAGCTGTTCAGAAAGAAAGATCCTCAATTATTAAATTCAATTGTGACGTTAACAGTATCGTATTGTCTTCAAAATTTACCAAAAAAAGTCAACCTATGATTTCCAATGATCCCTGACTAATTAATCGTTAAAATAAATCACTGTCTTATAAATCTTCATGTATAAACGCCGGAGTAATAATTCCGATCGCGGAGTGTCCGAAGAAATTATCCGTGGGTAAAGTGACTGCAGACCATATTGAAGTATCGAATAGAAGAGTGTCGTAAAGTAAGGGCACATTGGAAATGCAATACGACGGCTAACTGGGATATAACGTCTGCTAATGGCAACAAATTGATCGGACTGATGGAATTCCGGAAACTCTATATCCCTCGACACACGTGTATACAGATATACATGAATATATACAACGAAGACGCACGCACAAGCGCAGTGAAACACAAACCTCCATTATGGGCGATCTGTCTAACGTATGTCAGTTTCAGATCCGTGGGAAATCCGAGGTCTGCCCACAAGATTGACCAACCGACCGACCATCACGTTTGGACCATTATGTATATATATACATACACGATGTGTGTGTACAAGTTACATCGGGGTTGGTTGTACGAAGTTACTGTTAGGCATCCCTGAGTAGGGATGCTCGCCTTGATTCCTATGCTGAGATAACTGAACCTACATAAATATCTTCTCAATCGAGTGGCCAGTGATTCATTCTGAAATTCCATCTTCCAAGGGTCACGTACCCCGTTTAATCGTCGGGCACCTTGCCATAACTTGGTTCAACAGTTTTCAGTCTAATTCACGCCACTATTGAATTTCCATTGTTCGTTTCGAGCTTCGCTGCTTTTATTTTGTAATTACGAGAGATACTTTAATTTCTAGGATTTAATAAGTGATTGATGATTCAATACCTACGTAATTGAAGACTCAATAGGTAATTGATGTTTTGATACAGTGGGTTGCCAAATAATTAGGGACAGTAACATTTTTGTATCAATTTCTGTCTTTGAGCACACTTGAGTGAGTACTCTCTTACGCGGGGTGTCTGTTATTGGGATGTATTTCGACGTTTACAACATGGCTATGACTCAAATTTTAAGTGGATTTGAAACGCTGAAGGATTTGTTTGTTTTTGTTGTACAAAATACCAATATTTCATGACTGTCCCTAATCATTCGACAATCCACTGTAGCAGAATAGTCTACGAAAAGAAAACAACGCTTCTTCTTTTGAGTTGGAAAAAACTAAGGGAAAAGTAGTCTCCTGGATTATCATTTCTGGGTTAACTACAGTGGGTTGCCAAACGATTAGGGACAGTCATATTTTTGATCATTTTATGTCTTCGAGCACACTTGACTGTACTTTTAATTGCGATACGTGTTATTGGAATGTATTTCTACGTTCACAGTACGCCTATAACTCGAATTTCAAGTGGATTTGAAAAGCTAAAGGATTTGTTTGATTTTGTTATACAAAATACGAATATTTCATGACTGTCCCTAATAATTTGACAACCCACTGTACTTAAAGTTTTGAGCTTTCGACTATTTGCAACGTTTACTCATGGACGATATTTAAAGAAAATTCTTCTTTTTCTTCGTGCAATTCGTCGCAGTCGGAGTGTGCATTAAAAACATCTGGGTTTCAAGAAAGCACAAAAGCTGGGACATCGAATTAACTCGAGAGTCCAAAGTCTTTTCTCACGGGGGAATCCGTTTATATTTGTTTGCTTCGCCGAAGATTTCGCAGGCGAAAATAATAAACGTTCTCTTGGCAAAAATCACCGTTGAATTCCGGCAATATTCAACCAAACTCCGGGAATGAGAAACGCGCGAGCTTTTCTCGAATTATAAGGGTTGCTATCGCTCCGAGACTGAGTGGATTTTCCGTCTTGCTTTCACTCGGATAACGGATCCACCCCCGTTTGTTGGAACTGACGTTCCATTTAATGGCGAATACCGGACAAAGTGCGCCCACTATTTTATTCCCGTTTACATCCGGTCGCGTTTAATAAACGAGCAAGATTTCATTATCATCTTTTTCTTTTTGATTTTTTTTTGATTTCCTGAATTCAAAGTCGAAATTAAATCAAATCGGAAATACTGATGCTGGAATTGGAGAATATTTGGATTTATGCTGGTTATTTGGAAACTAAGAGATTTTGTGGAAACAACCAGCGCTATCTTACTTTTATAACCATCGAATTTTAAAAATAGCGTCACCTGTTATTTTACACGATTCTTTCGCCCCTTTTCTAAAATGGTGACCAGAGATCGAATCATAAAAAACTGTTCAAAACTTTCGAGGTGCATGATTTTCTCAAATCGATATATTCCCATTAGATTGTCTTGTTTAGCTAAAAAAAGATAGTAAAAAATTCGGTATTTAAAAAAAAGATTTTTAATTAAAATTCAATGAATTCTCAACGTCTCAATCGGGCAATTACGCTCGATTGATCATGTCGTTATAATACGTTATGACGTAACCGAGGGAGATTCAATAAAGTGGTAAGTGGATAGTAACGTGTAATAGATTTTCTGAATTTGGCGAACTTCCAAACTCCCAAACGAGCTAGAACGCTTCATGAATGCGATATCGCTCAGCTTAATTGCCGTATTGTCGCATCTCCGAATCATTACCAGTCATACATATATATATTTATATATATAAATATATAAATAGTTAATAGTTGCAAAAAAAAATATCCATATATAAACATCATTTACGCACACAAAATATAATTTACATAAACGTATGCAAAAAATATATATAAATATATTAAAATATATGTAAAAATCAATATAAACGAGAGTGGTTGATAAAGCATCGACAATTTGATTGTCGTTCATGAATCTACTCTGTAAGGAGCAATTTAATCTATTTTCAATAAAATTATTATTATTTCAAAGCTACTTCATAAAATTCGAATTCAAAGTACATTAAATTATTTTATAATTTTTTTTGCAGAAATAATGAGACTCATTACAAAACATTGTAGAATCTTTCTTGCAGTTCACTTCATTTTCTATGAAATTTCGATCGTGAAAGAACGAAATTTTCGAAACGACGTACCGTGTACAAAAAAAATAGGAAAAATAAAAATAAAATGGTAAAATTAAGCTGATTTTGTTGTTTTGAAAATTCTGTTTGTTAAATTAGTGTACGTTTTTTTTTCGATGAGATATTCGAATTTTTGTTAGAAAAGAGAGGTTAAAGGATGTCTAATTCTTTTGAGCAACGCTGTACGTATATCCGAAATAAAAACTGTCAGTTTTAACCCCCTGGAGCGTCGGATAAGGAAGCTTCGTGAAATTTTTGCTGCGAACCTCGAGGACGTAACGGAGCTTTCGTATTGTTTTTTTTTTGTCGTTCAACAGTTGAGAGAACGATTAAGATGGCACTGCGTGATCCTGACAACCTGCCATCGGGCAGGAAGGAAACCTGGCACGCGGCGTCGACTTGGATTATTAAAGAGATAACAAGTTTCCCTAGCCTCGGTCCTCGGCCCCGGGCGACCTCGTAATGTCTTTATGTTCCGCGATATTCAATTCCCATCGGAGCTGCGCCACTTTTTCCCTTCTTGTCCCACTTCGTCCTCGGCATTCTTCTACATAATTGAATTATTGTCCGACCGTTGGAGATCCCAACGATTAATATTAACCGCAACGTCGCACATACGGGTATTTTCACGATCTACGCGGCCAAAATTATTTTATGTTTTTATTCTTTTCTAAAGCATGTAACTTAAAAGAAAAAACACTTTTTGTGATTTATAAAGTTTTATTACTAAATATTCACTATATATATAGTGAATATTTAGTTACTAAATATCTAGTTACTATATACTCTTGACTGATTTTTTTTTACATTTTTATGGAAAGTATTATTACTTTTCATGAAAATGTAAAAAAAAAATCATGCAAGTTTTCTTTTCATTAAAGATAAATATTTTTGGCCGCGTAGATTAGCAAAATACCCGTATGTGCATCGCCAGAAAGTAACAATTAATTCCATTAACGAATGGAATAGTTACGTTCGAAAATCGTGGAAAAAAACGAATTATTCGAGCTTTAAAAAAAAGCGAGTTTAAGCGCTTACTGGATGGATATTAAAAAACCGTCCAAGTTCTTGAGGATTTTTCAGAATGTTCTTGATGAAATAATAATACGTGAATTAATTTATATTTTTTGATGAAATAATTCAGAGTTTTGATTTTTTATTGAAAAATTATTGTTTGGGTTTATGCAGTGAAAATTTTTCGATTAAATAAAAAATACAATAACGATATTTTAATTTTATGGTTAAATACATTTGTATGTCTTTTTTAAAAATATTTATATTTTTTGCATCAATTATACCATTTTATTCATGTATAATTAATTAACTAATTAAATTGATAACGCCAAACATAAACAATGCGATCCAGACTTCGTTTTCGAGACATTCATTCCCATTTCTCGACTTTACCCGAACCTTTTGCCCGACGGCCCATCCAGTAATACCTTAAAATAGTAAACATTCTCCTTCCGCAGACAATATTTTATAAAATGTTTATAACGCGTGTATATTCGAGAAGAAACCGAAAACTTATAAAAACATAAGTAATTTATAGTTAAATGAATGAAGAAATATCATTCAAGTTAGGTTTGAAGTGGCATAAAATGAATAAATAAATAATAAATTGAGTTTAAAGTAGCACAAAAAAAACGAATAAATGAAATAGTTATCACTCTTTCATTTATTCATCATTCTTGTTCGAGTTGATTATAATATTTCGTTACAGTTGTTACAATTCATCTTTCGGAAAACATTCCCAAAAAATCCATCAGTGACTTTGAATTGTTGCCGATTTTTCAAAATGTGACGAATAACGATTTTTGTACGTCAATTGGAAAGCCTTGTCGGACGTTCATCGGGGATGATCCACGGTATCGTTTCTACAATATTGCAGTATTGATAAATCATGCATTTATTCAGATACGACAGTGACGAGGCACAGACGGAACCGGAGCGTCGACGTATCACGGGTGAAGCGGATCCAATCGGACGTTTCGCACAGAACGGAATTTCATTCGTACACTTCGAGCTTGACGTTCGAATACGTTGCAACACATTATATACAGATATACGTCAATAATATACCACCCGATAAACCCTCGAAATCCCTAAACACCACCCCCTCCCCCAAACCCCAAAACCCCGTTTCTCTGTACTTTCTAGGTGATCGATGTGTCGATACCAGGAGATTATATTTACGCAAATACGTCTTCGAGATTTCATTCGTTGATACGACGGGAATACACCGTGTATCCGGTTATTCCGCGAGTCGCTGATAATATTCTACATTGTCGAGGACTTGTAGATTTATCACGTGACACGTCAACGCGAGAGAAATAATCGAATTTTAAATCGCGACATTCTCAAGGGTGGAACGAATTTATTGCATAATTGAAACATTAGCACTCGTATCTGTGAATAATATGGAGTGAATCGTACGTTCGATTTTTCGGTGAAACGATATTTTTTAGGAGAAAAATTATTTCGAAAGTTTGTAAGGTTATGTAGACCAACGTGTACCACGTGGTATATGAGAGCGAGACAGAAAAATGAATTTTTTAAATCGCCATTTTTTCAAGGATTAAAGCCAGAAATCCCTTTAGAATTAAAAAAAAATCGTTTTTCTACATATTTCGAAAGTACAATACCCAAAGAATATACTGACCAAAGGAAAACCCGAAATAATGAATATTTGCGGAGTTATCGCATATAGTGTAGAGCGGAACGACAGCGCGATAGAGGGACAGACAGAAACTTTAAACGCGATTATCTCGAATCTACATTTTCAAAAACTGCTCGTGTTGTAGCTCCAAAAGTTACCGACCGATTTCGATGAAATTTTGGCAGATCACGCTCAGTAATATTACCGGAAGGATATACCTGAAGTTTGAAAGGTAGCCTGTAAATAAATACCTTTTTAGGGGTCAAGTATGTCGAAAAAATGGTCGAAAATTCGAACTTTAGAGTAAAAGCACTCACAAATTTTCAATTATTCACTTTGTCATCATTTTTTAGGTCTGTCTTTCCCCTTAATATGTCAGTAAACGAATACCACTTGTTAAATCTTTTTCTGTTCAACAGCAAAAGAGTGACAACTGCAGCACTTCTCGATGTCACGAAAATAGGCGTCCGAAGACCCTTAATAACGACGCCATTTTGTGTATCATCGTAACAAAAAAAATCTTTCCAAACTTGAATACTTGAATACAATAAAATTATGTTAAAATTTGATAATGATTAGATAATTTCATCCCCTTTAAAAAAATTCTCGAAAAAATACCCATTGTTCACGCTTCTAAAGGGATTTCTGGCCTCAGACGTTTTGGTCGTTAGAAAGAGCATCAACCCCTTCATCTGTGAAGTCTGCACAGATTGATACTCAATTTTGTATTGAAAACCTAAACCCCGATGAGCAAAATGATAGGTATTGAAAAATTGCGAGGTTACGTCGATCTTCTACGCGTCTTTAAAATCAAACAATCAGTCTTTATGGATTAACCTTCAATTAGGTAGGAACCATCATCGATACCAGCTGTTTTTACGTCAAAATTTACAAAAACTCAACAATCAAGATAAAAATAGCTTCCTTGGAAAAAAAAATAAGGAAAAGAAGGATTTTCGGAAAAAGTGATAAAAGCGAGAGGCTTTTATCTAATTACCGTTTTATCTAATTACGTATAATATGTCCGGGGTAAGTAAAGCTTCAAAGGAACCAATTATCGCGAGACGAGCTTTCCTCAATGGTGGCCGCGCGAGCTTCGGACCAAAAGAAGCGGGAAGCCGGGGGATACAGGGGTGAAAATAAGGGTGATAGAGAAGGGGAGGTCGGAGGCCTGGTTGAGATTTGACATCCGGTGTGTGCCGGCTGTTCTCTATGTGTGTGCACCCGGGAGCTATCGAGAGAGCCATCATCGGACAATAATCGCTTTTATGGGTGTTCGTGTGGCGAGCCGTGTGATATTAGCTTCTGTAGCGGAAGCCAACATCAGCCCTGAACTCTCCTCTCATTTTTCTGTGGCAAACTCACCGACCCGTTTTCTTTTCCACAATCACGACACTCGGACTACTTTATCACCCTCTTCCTCTCTCTCTCTCTCTCTCTCTCTCTTCCTCTCTTTTTCTTCAGATCTATATCTCGAGTTATTTGAACCTCAGCGTCCTCGAGAAAATCCGTTTGCTTCCGCAATAACGTTACAAAATAACTTTTCTATCGCTCATAGCTCGGGACTTCCTCACTATCTCGAAAAAACCACATTTGCCGGATTAAATTATTTTTTCACAACGAACCACTTTCTCTTCTTTAAAACGAAATTCAAGTGGGGAGGAGTTAGCGTAAGAAATTGGACGATTAGCCTAGATGTTCTGGGACCAACTTCAATTCGGATTAGCCTGGAATTTAAATTTGTACTGTCTAATAAATTCAACTAATAAACCGATGTAGTCCATTAGATAGTAGAAAATGTCATCTAAGTTGGGCTAACTTTTTATTGGATAAATTTTAATTACTAAAATCTTATAAAAAAATGTATTTAAAAATCCTTATTCAAAATCTGCAGTTTCTGATCAAAATCTTATTAACATATTTTTTAAGGTTCTTATTGAAATCTTTATTAAAAAAAATCATTTTCAATCGTCTAATAAGCAAAATTGGTCATACAGTCCCTTTTCGACCAAGTTAAACTAATTTATCTATTAAACGATAAATCGAGTGAAAGCAAACGATTTCGATGGTGCAAATTCGAGCCAATTGTTTGTGACAATGTTAGGAATGATTCGTAATACTGTCACAAAATCATTGTCACGTCAGTTGGGTCTGCTGGCCATTACGAGAAAAGTATACTTTACCCACGTGAATACGAATGCGTTACCAAAGTAACGCCGTCACCCCAAATGCACACACATACGTGGATAGGTTCGATATTGAGCTTCGGGTTTTGTAGCTGGTTCGCCAAAGGTTCTCAAGATCACAAATATGGAAAACGAGAATCGTGAAAAAGTTTAAGGTGATGTGAGAAGGGAGAAAACGTCAGCGGGAGAGAGGAAAAAACCGAGTCGTAAACAGAGGCTCTTTCATCTGCTCGTAAAACCCCGCGGAGACTCGATAGCTGTTGAGGAAGAATTTCGAGCTTGCGACATTTGAATTTTCATCTTTAAAAATACATACTCTCGAATGTATACACTACCGCTCAAAAGTATTTGGCCACCTGCATTTTACTTAAGTTACAAACAATACTTTCAAAAAAGAAACGGATATTTGTTGGGTTTCATTAATTGTCTTTCACTACAAAATACTTATTTACGATAAAATCGTAAACACCTTATTGTTATTTGCCGACACCTGGTCATTAGACCTAAATAGCGTTATTGTCGGAATTGGTTTCCGAAGCTTCGTGAGGCTGTCATTAAAAATAAAGGTGGACACATAGATGAATTCAAAATTAAAAAACTGTATTATTGTAATGTCTAAAATTTACCAATAAACAGTTAAAATGATCATGAAGTAGTTTAATTCAAACATTTACAAAATGTATTTTACTGAGTGGCCGAATACGTTTGAGTGTACGTCTACGTGTGAATTAGAAAAATAAAAATGTACTGAAATACAAACAGTGAAGAATTATTAAAAATAGAATATAATAAAATTCCAATGGTGCGCAAAAATTGATCATTCTTTTCAAACCGGTTACACCTGAATATCCATGAAACAAATATAGTCAAGTTGTTCAAAAAGAACTTCAAAGTCCAGCAGTGGAGGAAACTGTTAAATTCTTTACGAAATGGATCTGTGTTTGGGTAAGGTACCGTACGTTTGTTTAGCCAGGGCTGTGCGAGCCCATAGAGCTCCAGTGGTCGAAAACGCAAACATGCATTTCCACGTATACAGACTCGCGTACCTATACGTGTAAATACAAGTATGTATATTGAGAATCCTTTGGCCAATGGCGTTCAAGGTATGGCGCTCGAGGTGTAAATTATACATGAGGATATTTCGAGGTGCACACCCCGCGTGGCTTTGGTCTCTTTCCTAACGTGCCTCCCTGGCCTCTTGGCAATGCTCACCCTCTCCATAGTGGGCAACTCTCCTCCCGGAACGTCTGCCCGTTTACCAAAGCTTTACTATACCATCCATATAACTTTTGCATAAGGGGTATACCTATAAGGAAGATCCATCCCTTATATTCACCCGATCTTACACCCTCGAGCCCAGAGACACCAGCGGCCAACCCAGAAGAGCCTGAGGGAGAGAAATGGTGAGAAAGAGAGGGGGGGGGTTCAATCTTCCCCTTAGTCGACATGTTAGCCGAAGAGATTCTCCTTGCGTACATAAATGCCTGTTCCTTGGAGGACCCTGTACTATTAGCGCCGTAGACTGTGAAGGACTCGAGTATTAGGATGGATATAGTCCGTCGATGAAGCAAAGGGTGTTCCCCGTCGGACTAGTTGAGGCGATAGACACGTATATACGGATTTCCGGTTTGGGAATTTGAGTGGTTGAAAAGTAGTGCCTGTGAACCGACTTTTCTAGGCAATGTCAGACTCTGGTCGGAATTTCATCCTGGAGTAGGTTCGCGACGCAACGGGTTTGAGACCCTGATCCGCCGTTCCCTTTCCGGGTAACTGATCAGAAATGGCTGAGGAACGTGCAGTGGATAACCAGGAAAGTTGTAGGAAACAGATCGGGAAATAATCAGGAATAAACGAGGAAATTGCAAATGACGTGTTTCAGGGTTTTTCGGATCTTCAATGGGGTTAAATCGGGAGTGTATCCAATCAAACATTTCGACAACGTTCTTCAGCGTTTTGATATCTTCCATTACATCAGCACGCAATTTTCGTCGACCATTGTTTGTTTATTCTTCACGGCAGCGTTATCATCGATTGTTGTTGGAGAAAATATCGTGATGATAAAACGAAGAATACAGTAACAGCAGATGTGATAATATAGTTACATTCAATTATCAACATTTTTTCATATTTCACATTTAAGAAATGTCAATGCCCTGAAAAAGATTGTACAATATTTCATGGTCTAGTCCATGAGACTCTGGCTAGATAAATCGAGCGAAGCAAGCTTGGACCATACACAAGGGAAATTCCTAGTTACCCTTCCGTCCCGGTTCCACTGCCATCAGAGTTTCGTATTCGACTAATGTTTGTTCACTGGCATTACCAATGCCAGAGATTG
This sequence comes from Ophioninae sp. B BG-2022a, assembly GCA_030522765.1. Lineage (NCBI taxonomy): Eukaryota > Metazoa > Arthropoda > Insecta > Hymenoptera > Ichneumonidae > Ophioninae sp. B BG-2022a. The sequence goes on from JAPYZJ010000435.1 coordinate 11,576, forward strand.
TCCCATTTTGGGTCCGGACCTGACGGGATTCGTTCCGAAAGTAAACCAGAAATAAAGCTCACCCGGAGTGTGGTATTGGATGATCACTCCTTGATTAACTGCGCAGCACGCACAGCTTTCGATAAAGCGTTCTCATGAAACCTAATGAAACTAACGCAACGCCACTTGCCAGACCCGTTAATTTTCATTGGATCCGGTACGAGACTTGCCAGAATGGAAACAGCGGGAGAAGGTATGGGGACAGAGGATAATGCAGCTGGAGAAACAGGATCCGGACCAATGGCAATAGCATTTATGCCAAGCCAGAGCTTTCATGATGAGGGACGTGTGAGGCTGGTGCTTCAAACGCTGCGCACCTCCTACACGTATACGTGGATGAGTGGTGCAGCTAATGAACTGACATTGCTCGATTAACCCCAACCCAATGGTATTACGTGCCTACTGTACGAAACAGTGAACGCGTATACGTATCCTATATACGTGGCCACATATATCCATCAATGCACCTGTGAAACACTTAGGCTATCCGCATGGAATACATGGCTAAACACTGTTGACCCCGATTCTATCCTCAGTCCTGTTCTGCTTTTCATCATCGTATTAGGGATCTAGTGAATTATACTTGCCTATTCATACTCCGATACAAAGCTCCAGAACTGTTTTGACGTTGGGAATCATGGTTTACATTTCGGTAGTGAAAGTTACGGATTTTGTGAAGCTTCGAACAAGCAATCAAGGTTGGATAGCCAATTATCTGTTACACTTTGTGGGTTCTAGGCCTGGCTTGTTTCGTTCGATTTGCTTGACCAGCCCTTTTCGTGGACTGGATCGAGGATATGGTCTAATGCCTTTCTGGGCAGAACATTGACATTTACTGAATATGAAATTCCTACCTGTTACCAAATACTTTTTGTGTCATCAAAGATGTTAATAATTGAATGGAACTATGGAAAGGGAACGGAGGATTAGGGCCTCAAACCCGCTGAGTCGCGAACCTACTCCAGAGTGGAAGAGGGTTGGGTAGGAAACACGAACTTCGATTGACCAGAAGGCTCAAAATTCCGAAACTACAAATTTCCTAAAGGTCATGCTAGTAAAAGCACAAAATTTGTTTGGGTTTGTTTGGGTTCGTTAGTTCGATTGAAAATCCTGGATTTTAAACAAACCGAAACAAACCCACAAATTTACAAAATTTGTAGATTCGGAATAATCAAATTCGTGATTTTGAGCCTTTTGGTCATTCGAAGTTCGGGTTTCCTACCCCACTTCGGTGGAGATCCGACCAGAGCCTGATATTTCCTAGGGAAGGAGGGTCATTGACAATACTTCTTCCTGACTCAAGTTTCAATATGGTATCTGGTACAGGAAAACAACAGCAGGGCTGGTAGTGAAAAACACTGTGGAAATTTCTCTAATCTCCGGAAATGGTGAAGCGAAATGCCCAGGGTGAAAAATCCAAGGAGTGTGATCGTAAAAGTCAACCAGAAATTGAAAATGGTTACTAAGGGGAAAAAGAAAAAGCTGAGAGTGAAAAAGCTTTGAAATCCGTGTTTCTCACCTGCGAATCCTTGAGGCCTAGTTTTTCCGCTAGCTTCTTGCGATCCGGTTTGCTGATGTATTTCTGTTTAACGAATTTCTTCTCGAGACCTTGTCTTTGAAAATCGGAAAAAACGGCGCGTTTCATCATTCCCTTCCGTGGCCTTCCTCTCGTACTGCCGGACCAGGGGAAACCGATGCCCATGTGAGAAAGATCCGTCATACCTGCCTGAACACCACCGGAAAACGTTCCGCCCCCTTGTGCAGCTGGATGATGAGTTCCCCCGTTGATATTTGATACTGAAATTCAGATGGACCTAAATTAATGTAATTTTAATGGAACGAAACGATATAACGAAATCCGTTACTCAGATAGGTCACCGTCGGTCGTTAAAATAAGTAAACAATGCTCGTATGTCATCTCGGAAAATTACTAATCTAGCTGTTCTAATCTAAATATGTTTATAACCCAAAAAAGGAATGCAAGCTACCCAAATAAGACGGCAGTACCAAAACGTTACTTAAAAAAAAAAACTACTCTTGTTTCTAAAATACCATCAGCAAAGGAATCCAAGCTATCCTGCGTGGTGGGGTAGGAAACCCGAACTTCGATTGACCGGATGGCGCAAAATTCCGAATTTAAATAGTCCGAATCTAAAATATTCGTAAAGGTTTACGGAATTTGTTTGGGTTTGTTTGGATTCGTTAGTTTGATTTTTACCTCTTGATTTCAAGCGAACCCGACAAATCCAAAAATTTACGAAATTTGTAGTTTCGGTAAATTCGGAATTTTGAGCCTCCTGGTCAATCGAAGTTCGGGTTTTCTACCCCACCCGCTATCCTACATAAAGACAACAATTCCAAAACCTAATTTTAGTTAGTTCAATGACGTTTCCCATTGGAACCTTGGATCCATCCCGAGATGGTTATACTTTAATCAATCCCTTCGAGTAATACGACTAGGGTATATTGTACAATAACAAGCCATTTACGTATACACGGCTGTGCGAATATAATTTGGACGCACTTGTTGCATGCGTGCATCGGAACATATAGTGCACGTTTCCATATCCTAAACGTAGTGTTGGGGTGTACGGCACGTTGAGCCGGTGGAACTATGCTATTTGCACTGAATGTATACTGCATCGACGCACGCGCTATCGGACACATAATACGATTTGCGGGGGTGTAAAGAGTAAGAGAGAGAGAGAGAGAGAGATAACGTGGAGGGGGGGGGGGGGAGGGTTTGCGGCAAGGGGGAAGGAGAAAGAGATAGAGGTACTCTGTAGCGTGCTTTCACTGCACTTCATATGCACTCCATGTCCCATGCCAGGAAAATGCAACGATAGGAAGACTACGTACACACGTACAACAAGATATCCGATAGCCGGCGGATGTGTCCCCAGCAAATCCCTCGTACAAATTCCCACACACGGTTTACACACGTATAATCTACTTTTGTGAATACACAACGTGTTATTTGCCCCTGGTGTACATCAACAGGGTAAACTACATCGATGCAAAAATCCCTGTACGTACAACTTCCATGAAATGACAAAAGGGAGAAATAAAAATTGTAAAAAAGGGAGAAATAATAATAATAATGAAATAAAATACACAGACAAAAAAATAGGAGGCGCCGAGCTCTCGTCAACGGGATAGCCACCGGGAAATTGCAATCTGCATACCTCTCTATAATATATACATGCAGGTTTGTTTCCCGCTTGTGGTGGGAAAGCCACACGGGACAAGAGGAATTCTACGCTGCGCCAAACGAGAATCAACCCGATTGTCATGTTGTAGATTGAATTTTTCATTTTCACCGAGTATCTGCTTCGGATGCGTATAACAGCGACATTGAGTGGGACACGGAGTGTTGGAACTGATTTTTCATTTGTTTTTCTATTCTTCTTTTTTTTGTTTACAATTCCAGTTAAATTTGACGAAGACTGATGGATTCCTTTTTTTGGTGATTTTTTTTGTTCCAAAATTTTCGCCCCTCGTTTTTTTTCGACACTTTTGATTACCACTCACCCGACATGTAAGATGCTCTGCATGATAGAAGTTGGAAGGTATTCGAGTTCGCAGGGAAATGATGCTGCGGTGGCGGATAATGAGGATGATAAGCTGCTGGCCTTGCTATTGGCTTCGTTATTAGGTAACCTCCAGCGTTCTGCTGCAAATTCTGCGGAAAACTCGTCACCGCCCCGGCCTGAAGACCTTGGTAAAAAGATTCTGAAAATTTTGAGAATTATTGCGTTGGATAATGGAAATTGTTCACGCAACTCTGATGGAACTTTTTTTTCTAATGCATTATCCATCTTTACTCGAATAGGGTCACAATTCTTGAAGCCATTTTTTCTGATAGGCACTGTTGGTTGCACCCCCAATGTAGGGCACCTCTTTTGATTTAAAAAAACTGATTCTATGATCTGGCAAAGCTTATTTGACATCAACAATGATCAACAGCTTTGCTTGAAGCAAAGAAAAGCAGTCGTACTCTGCACCAAGCAGGAAAACTTCGTTTGGGAAGTTGATCGATGAGCAATTCAAGGTTACCACGAAATCTTGCCAAAAACGAAAACAAAATGGAAAAAAAAACAAAATCGAGTAATTGGAAAGGTGATTGGTGTGGGGTAGGAAACCCGAACTGCGATTGACTAGAAGGCTCAAAATTCCGAATTTGAATTTACCGAAACTACAAATTTCGTAAATTTTTCGGTTCGTTTAAAATCAAGGGTTTAAAATCAAACAAACGAACCCAAAGAAACACAAACAAATTTCGTAAACATTTATGAAATTTTTAGTTTCGGACTATTAAAATTCGGAATTATGAGCCTACTGGTCAATCGAAGTTCGGGTTTCCTACTCACCCCCAAGCGATTGTTTAAATTTGGGATTATAAATGTTGCAAATCCTTCGTTCAAGTCCCTTAAAAAATGCATAATATGCCTGAAAACCAACGACAACAAAAATGTCGTAAAGTTCTCTCCCTAGCCTTCAGAAATGTACTCTCTAGCCAGAGAACAGACTGGTTTGATTTTCCCGTGCACAGGCATAAAGAGCCTTCGAGGGATTTGATCCGAGTCGACACCTCCTAAGTTCTTTGTACAAGGGTATCCTCATTGAACCCTCCTCAGAATCTCGAGAGTTCCTGACGAAACCAAACCTCCAAATTCACTCCCTTCTCCTCGTTCCTCTCACGCTTCAACGCGTCGCCGGATAATCCGAGGAAATATGTTCAAACCCCATATTGAATTAAACCTCATCATCTTCTCGCTTTCATGATCCAAAGTGATGTTGGGCAATTTTGCGAAGAAAAATTAACGTCCTCATAGACGTTTTTTTTTTCTCGAAGAAACCATACTAATTTTTATGTACACCAGTACACTAATAATGCCAAGTATAAATTTATATTTTCCACATATTTTTCTTCTCATTTGTATAAATCTGTAAACCACTGATACTAAATAATTCTGTACCTGCCAAGTTTATTACATAATTTCATTCAAATGAAAAATCCCTTACCGTTCCCTTGAATATTATATATTTAACTTTTAAATAATCATATATTAAAAATTATATATTTTATTTTCAAGCTATTACTTTTCGATCTAATGTTACTATTTTGATTTGATTTTTTTAATAAAAATTTCGATTTATATATATCATCGTAGATTTTTTACTCAAACTTGAACTTAAATAAAGGCAAAAGTTGAAAGATAAGATCTTTAAATAAGATATTTTATTTTATAAATAAAACATTTAAATGTAAAATACATTTTGTTCAAATTTTCGAATTTGTATTCATGATATTAAAAAATATATTAATATTACATATATTAATAATATACTTTTGTTTCTATTAAAAAATAACGAAATTAATGGTGTGCTTGAAAACGGTTTGTTAACGAGAACATTGGATTTTCAAAGTGGCTGAGTAACAATATAGTGCAGGGAACGACATCGGTTATTTTATGCCCTGTGCCCATAAATATACGCGTGTACACCGCTCAAGAGACGATAGAATTTCGGGGATATTAAACGAAAGGTGTTGCCATCATAAAACATACGAATATGATCATCGTGAATCCATTGCTTTATTACAGTTTCCAAACTGCACTGGTAGTTCTACACGATCGTTGATAAAGGGCCTAGCAACGCGTCTAAATCCCCCCCCCCCCCCCCCTCTACGATTTCCTATTCCATCAGTCCTACGAATTCAAATGTCTTCAAAATCCGCTCGTAAATTTGCAATTTTGGTTTTCCCCTAGGCAGCTAGATGTGTAATGAGAAATGAATATTTAAAAAAATGTATTATTATTGCTTGAATAAATAATTTATAATTCTTTAAATAAATCAGTAGATTATTGAGTAAATCAGTGAATATCACAATTTCTCAACTTTGCTACACTCACTGTTAAATTCGAGCATCAAACGGATTCGAGCCATCAAAAAACAATTTTTTTTTTAATTCGATAAAAAGCGAGAAAATGTCTATATGACAAAAAGAATAACAATACATAAGCGTCGGTAGACGGGTTCGGTAGATGGCAACACGTGTGGGAAGATCATTGAAAACAAGGCGGGTGCGCGCGCGTGTCCGCCGGGTTTCAATATTTATGGTGTCGGAGCAGTGATAATTTTAAACGCCGGTAACGCCCATAAAAACGTTGTATTAACCAGGATGGCATGGATCATACATGATAAAGTGGGATTGCATCGAGGTCCCACGTACGCTCGATATTATTTCCACTGCAGGGTACGTGGCGTGCCATAACGCCAGGATACATGGGGGATACCTACCAGTAAAAAAAAACAATAAAAAAAAAAGAAAAAAAAACATATATATGTGTACCTATCCGATCCATGGATTTCCCAGAGGCGTGGCAGGTATTTGCAACATTTTTTTTCCATTTGGGCATCATCCCCTGGCCGCCGTTACGCCCAGTTGGCCACGTCGTCAAAAACCAGACTTAAGGGTGCGTGGAAAAAAAAGAAGAAAAAAACGAGACGATGAAAATAAGAGAGAGAGAGAGAAATCTGAAAGAGTGTATGGATGATAATAAAATAATGGGAAGTTGTAGACGTCGCGAGCAACGCCGAGGAGTGGGGGGTTGTGGTGAAAGAGGGTGAAAAAATGAGACACATATGCAGCCCAGACGCCCAAATATTCCCCATAAAGAAGCACAATGAAGATTCCCCATGCGGTATGTACATTGTTATTCCGGTACCCCATAAAATACTCATCGCTCGTTTTTTTTTCCTTTTTTATCGTTGTTTTCGTAAGCAAACCCGAGGGAGAGGCGAAGAAGAGAAAATCATGAAACAGGCTGTCTAATAACGGCTTAGGACCTCAAACGAAACATTGAATGAAAAGACGCTTCTTCTCACGTAGCTGGATCGGACGAACTCGAGTTTTGGCCCATCACCACGGGGATGAATTCACAACGAGATTAAAACTCGGCCTCGATCACTTCTCGTTTATTCCTCGTTTTTTCTCTTTCTATCTTTTTTATTCGCTTTATTTCTCTCGTGTTGTTACAGTTGTCGAAGGATTTTTTTTTTCATACTCGCTCCAATGCTCTTTCCATACCATCGTTCTCCCCGAATCTCCGCGGTTATTCTAACAGATTAGGGGTTGACGCATTATTAAACCTGATATAAGAGGATGGAGAAATTGCCGAGGTTTCAATTGATAGACTGTGGCGATGGCTTATCGCAGGAAATGCTGCGAGAACCCGAATAATATCCTTGCAATATCAGTCCATTCTTTGCTGATGTCAAGTGAAGAGGAGGAGGAGGACGTCTCGAGTCATCAGAACCACCTTGTTCTTTCAATTTTTATACATTTTTAAACCGCTAATATTAAATAATACTGCACCAAGGTTATTCAATAATTTCGAATGAAAAATCGCTTAGCCTGTTCCGAGCATCGAAATTGGTTAAATTTTTGTGTCCAAGGAAATTGAGTTTAACGTGTTTATTTTAGGAATGATAATATTGAATACTATTAATAAATAGCGATAAAAAATATTAATAACAAAGGGGTCGATAAATAATGAGAAATTAAAAAATGAAAAATTGAATAGTGTAGAATTGAAACATTACAAATTTTATCACCAAAAATTACAAATTAAGAAATTAAATCTAAAAAAAATGGTTCTTCTTTGTCAGACAAAAATTAAATGCAGAAACCGTACGCACCATTTTGAAAATCACAGTATCGAGAAAACGGATTTAAAATTCGAATTTTGAAATTTGAATGTAATTGAGTCAGTGATTTGGTTGGACTTTTCCCTTTGACTTGCTCCAATTCCAATTCCACCGGCGAACTTTTTTCGAAAATTGTCAAGGTATTGAATTTTTTATTGAAAATTGATATCAAAATGGGGTATAAATCGTATCCAGGCGAAAAAATGTAACGCTAACGTCGTTGGACTTTTGAAAAAAAAAGGTTGCGAGAGGATGAGTTTTGTTAGAGGCTAAAAGGTTCAAGGATCAAGCTGCACGTGTTTTCCTTGGGGATGATCTCTCGTTAATCTATCGAAGGGAACAAAGAGCGCCCTGGATGACAAAAGATTATTCTTTTCATCGTTATTTGATCATGATTATTATAATTTTTTTTGTGTCTTCAAGTATCGACCATTTTACATGGATAAATTTACACTCGTATAACGAACGAGGACGTAATTAAATCCTGCGACAAACATCGCCCTCGCAAACCCCATCGACGATTTTATGGTAAACGAATCAATTAATCGAACAATTTTCGGGATGACGCGTGTATACACATTGAAATATATAAATATACATGAGCCCGTGGAAATCACGCGAGGGGCATTCATCGAGAGAGGTTCTGCACTCTCATTCAACTGTCTCGTCAGATGCATCGATCAGCCAACAATGAACTGTGATAATAATCATCGGATGTATACCAACCGTGCTCCAATATGATCACATTTGCATTCAATTGCAATATAAACTCCGATTCTCTGCTCCTCGATTCGACCTTTAATGTAAAAAATGAATTTTCATACCTATCGCAAAATGTTCCCATAACTATTCATATCCATAATGCACGACGTTTCAAAAACGAAAACAAAAAATTGCTCGATGAAACTTCCGAGTAAATTCGTTGGAGTTATTTATTTTCGACGAAACGTTCAAAAGCAAAATCAATTGGGCTGTGTTTATTCGTGGATACGTTAAATCGAGTATTGACAATCCGATTGGTTGTCAAATTCATTATGAGATTTCATCGAATTAATAACGTATTATTAAACCTTAATTAGTAATTAATAACTAATTATTCATTGCCAGTGATTTTCTAATTATAACAATTAGAAGGGTTATGAATAACTGCAACAACTAATAATAATTATAATCGTTATCGATAATTGCGACAACTAATGATAATAACTAAAATTGCTCAAGAACTCGTTTATTTTCTGGCCACGTTAATTCAAGAACTCACAATTGTCAAATTGATAATCAGCCTCCATCGAACTAATAACATATTACTAAACCTTAATTCATTTTCACCAAAAACCAAGTTACTCATTAATGTAAAATAGCGAATCATTTTACAACCGCAACCAAAATAATAAGTTCCTAACCAACTGATAAATTAGCTATTATAACGTTTACAGTAACCAATTATAATAACAAAAACAACTCTTTTCTTATTTTCATACTGCTAATAATAACAATAACTAATAACACGAAAAAACCCAATAAAAAGAAAACATCTGATAAATAACCAAGTTTAAACATTTAATCACAGTATTGCTCAGTTTAGCTTCTCCACAACGAAGAAAAGCAGTAATTTGTCAAAAATGCAAAGAGTGATAAGCCCTCCACGAGTGCTTACCCGTCCGTCGTATATTCTCGTCTCGTTTCGACGCGCCAACAAATCCTCGCAATGACAAGTGGAAAGAAATTGTTCGCTACGTGTTTTACAAACGTACGGAAGTAAAAAAAAATAAAAAATAAATACAAAAACAAAAAAGAGGAAACAAGAAAAACAAATGTTAACGGCGAGAGAGGGGAAGAGGAGAGGGAAGAAAACAAAAGCTAGGGAGTGTGAGGAAAACAAAAGCATCGAGTGTGAGGTCGAAATTTCATTTCGTTGCCATGGGGAAACGGGGAGGGGAAGGGGGACGCCTCGGAGGGACGAGTGGACCGGTAGGAGTGATGCATATCTCTGTTGGTGCAAAGGTGCAACGGTCGAGATTGAATATACGAGAGCAGACGTATATTCACAGATGGCAGCATACGCGATCCAATCGTCGACAGCCGGGGAGTCGACTATTCTCGTCGATGAATTTCGAATTTGTTGCCAATCACTTTTTCGTCCAATTATTTCACAACATCTCGACATGACGTATAAATCCGATGTGGAGAAGGGACGAAGAGGGAAGAAGGGAACGAAGGGAGGAAGGGAGGGAGGGAGGAAGAGAGAGAAAAGTGGAGGGTCGGAGGGTTAATTCGTGGCGGATTGGGTATAAACGTATAGAGTCAGTCGGACATGTAAACGAGCAAGGGTTGGGTGTTGAATCCTGTGGAGAGTTCGGACGCCTGGCGCGACCACCGGGAGATGGCGTTTGGAAGAACGCTGGGGACAAGGGTGGGATTTTGATACGCGTCAATATATATGCGCAAATATGCCGTAACACATGCACGTGGCACGGTCACTGCATCCACGGAACAGCCACTATATATCCGACAAATTCATGAAAACGAACCTAATACGGCAACCCCCGATTGCTACACCGAAGAATCTACATACGAGACTCCTATTGGAATCCTAGTTCTATGTAGAGGCTGATTCAGTAGTCCAATCGATCATCCAATCCATTTTTTTTTTTAATTTCTCTCCGTGGATAAATTCGGGACTCGTGAAACTAACGGCAATGTTTGGTCAGTTCAACGGCCAGAACAGTTTTACTCGAATTAGAAAAACAAGTCTGAATAAATATTGATATCCCTTGGTTCGTATATGACAAACGCTTTCCTGAATCAGGAAAATATTGTCGAAGTGATAATTATAAGTTTAAGTTATGACTTTTTCAAATTTTAATTACTAAATGTTTTTTATTCGAGCAAGTAACACTTTAATTTTATTTACTACTTTTTATTTCGGTGATTACGTTTTTCAATTTAATTATTAAAGTTTTTTACTATGGAATGCCTTTTTTTTAATTATACAATATTTAAGGAATCTATTAAGGCATGATTTTTTCAAAACCGTCAAAATTAAAAATTATCAATTTAATGAACAATTAAAATAAAAAAGGAAATTTAATTCTGTGATAATTATTTTGATTTCAATTGTTGATCAGTGAGGGAGACAACAATATGACGTGCTGCAGGAATTGTGGGATGTCGTTGGGGCTGGATCTTTGATTTGTGTGTAATGAACTGTCATACCAAAAAAAGCAGTAACCAATCATCGAATTTTCCGTACCTATCAGTAGTAATGCGATTGTATCGCTTCTGGCCATTCAGTTCCCGTTCAAACCGCCTCGTCACTTCTATCACTTCGGTTCCTCTTTGTACCTCTCGCACAACCCCTCATCGGATTTCACGTCGTCATCGGGAATTGGCTCGAATTTCAAATAAATGAAAAGTCAATTAAAACGCTATAATGTATGCTGGAACGAACAAAAATGAATTTCTTTCCATCTGGATTGACAAACAAGAGAAAACGACTGGGAAATTCAAGCATTCGTTATTCGATGTCAAAACATGTCACGAGTAATCATCACGAGCCCAAGGGACTATTAAAATTGTCACTTGAAAACCTTCGCATAAAAAATTAATTCAAAATTGAATTATCTAACATGTCTACAAGTCTAAATTGTTTCGTACATTTTGAACTTAGCAAATACTTCGTTTAAATTTGCAAATTATCACTCAAAAATCTTTTTTTTTTCGTCTTCCATTAATATTTAACGAAAAACTTATCAATTTTTTAATTTAATTAATTCACTCAGATAATCTTATTATTATCAATAATGATCCAAATAAAAGCAATATTTATCGAGTTTTCCGATAATCGTTGGTTAATTCGTCGTCAAAATAAATATTTCACTGTTTTGTAAATTGTAGTGACTGTGTCAAATCCATATCTTTGTATGAATTCTTATTACTAATTAAGTATTTGATACAATATCCAAAAATATTTGGTAATAAAATATCACAAAATATTTGTCAATAAAAAAATTGAAATATAAAAAAAACAAAAATTCTGGACTACAATTCTTCAATTTTTCAATAATTTTAGTGACTTTATGATATCCACCCAGCAATACTTCAGAATTCTTACGAGTTAAAAAGTAACATTTCAAAAATAACAATTTTCCATAGATAATATTTTTAAAGAGTTTTTCTCCGCATCCGTGATGTAATAAAAATTACAAAGTAGTAAATATTAACAAAACATTATAATTTGACAATAATAACAACAACAAATGGTTAAGTAATCAAATGAATTATTATCGTTAAGTAACAAAATGGTTATTTGAGAATGCGAAAATTGTCAAATAATAACGTATTATTTTAGACTCGCGAGAATCATATTTTTTGGTTACGTTCGATGTGAGAATGATCGGTGAGTGATGACGGATTGTTTTCGATGGTCAATATAGAGATCGTAAAAATTCGTGGCCGATAAAAAAAGGCAAGAGGGGGGAGGGGGGGAAATATAGAGGTGAAGTCGTCGAGAGAGACCAAAACGAGGGACTGTCCATACATCATGAGATTCTACCGCTTGTCTAATATTATAGGCACCAATCGTAAGGGCTTAATATTAGGGTGAAGCTAAGTGGCGGACCAGCTGACGCCGTTGCCTCTCGCCGTTATATCGTGGGTGCGTGTGCTCGGTACGCGTCAGTGTTGGGAAATCTCTCACTCTCTTGCTCTCTTTCACCCTCGGATTCTCTCCTCAAACCCCGCACGCACGCTGCGACCCGTCTTGAGGGTGTGCAGATGAGATTTAGGGAACGCCGGGAGAAGCGTCAAGCATAGAAGTCTGCAACCGACACTGATTTGTAGTAAGCTTTGTTTCCACTCTAAAAGCCTCTATATACTGAACACGAACACCCTATGAACGAGCATTAACTTAACCTAACTTTCTTTACAATATTGTATTTAGCTATGAAGTCACCTCTATCGTAAACACGTTTAATCCTCATTTGTCTTCGTCCTAAAAGGCCTTTAGTTAGGCTTAGTCCTAAAAAGCTAACCTAACTTCAGTTGGCCATAGTCCTGAAAAGCTAACTTAACTTCAGTTAGTCATAGTCCTGAAAAGCTAACCTAACTTTAGTTAATCCATAGTCCTGAAAAGCTAACCTAACTTTAGTTCATCATAGTCCTGAAAAGCTATGCTAACTGTAGTTAATTCTAGTCTTCAAAAGCTAACCTAACTTTAGTAAATCCTAGTCCTGAAAAGCTAACCAAACTTTAGTTAGTCATAGTCCTACAAAGCTAACCTATCTTTATTTACAATATTATGTTTAGCTGTAAAGTCACATTTATCATAAATCTTTAAAAATCCTCATTTGTCCGAGTTCTCGTCTGATCGTTACAGTAAAATAGCTCCTATTTTCTACCTGATCGTAGAATACTCTTCAGTAAGTTGATGATCATTTCGACCAAAACATAAACGTAAAGGTTTATGCAACAGGTTAACAATACGAATGAAGCTTTCAGGTGTGTGCACTCGTGGACCAACTTTTTTCTACTTCGAGTACATTTTAAAAATCCTCAAGTACAAATGAATAAGTAATACGCGTTGGTTGTATCAATAATAACAATAATAACAATAATGAATCTCCATAAAATCGAGACTCAGAATCGTTATGATACGGAAGACAAATAATCGTTACCAGGAGTCGGTCGGCTGTTGTAATCATCACCTAGTATCCGTCTAACGCTGAATTTCAGTTCAGGATTTTCTTTCTCCTGAATCCTACGGTTGTTACACTCTCCCAAACCGGTGCACTGTTCATCGCCGCAGGTGCACGTTTCTTCACCGGCTATCCGACTATCCTCGTTTTTCATCCCCTGAATCCTGCTCAATCTGCCATTTTGTTGCTGTCGATGTTGTTCTTCAGCATCAACGTTACCATTGACGCTAACGTTTCCAAAATTTCCGAGCCTTCCAGCGATCGGATTGACGATCCAGCTTTTCCTCAACTCGATTCTACCAGCAGCCATTGATTCTGGAATCTCGTGATCGGCCGGTTGTCCAATATCGTGATCACCGCCGGAAGTCTGATCAAGCTCGTCCAACGAGTTCGCCGATTCAGCGGCTGAATTCGAACGATTGTCGATTTTATCGATCGACGGCCTCACCAAATCGTACGCGTTGACCAGACTGTTGTGCCTCTTCATTCTCTTGGTGTCCAAATAGATTTCGCAGCTCGACGAGCGTTTCAGATGAAAACGTTCGTCCAACGGAGCCGAGCATTCCTCCCTGCTCTCGACGGAATTTCTGTCCGCCATAGTGTGGTCCGTCGTTGTCAACTGTTGCACACGACCTTCGCCACTTTCCAATTGTCCACAACCTACGGCACTCTCGACCGACGTTCTGCCGGAACTCGCGACATCCTGCTGCTGCTGTTGATGTTGTTGATGATGATGATGATGATGGTGATGATGATGCTGATGCTGCCTCATCTGGTCAACGTTACCGGGTTCGCCGTTAGCGATCATCATCATATCCCTTCCTAATCTCACATACTCGGCCTCGGTCCCTCTCTGATAAGCTACCAAACTGGCTGCCAGATTAACCGTCAAGCTGAAATCCGGTGCTGGCGCCGATTCGCTCTGTAGTAGATTCTTCATGAGGAAATTCGAAGCCGCTCGTTGATGAAGATTCTTCAACATCGCCGCCGCAGGCAGAGGTAACATATCGATGTTTCCACGATGTTTCACTGATTGGGTCCCAAAAAACTCATTGGTAACCGTATCCGATCAAAGACATCAGTCTCGTGTCGCACACAACAGAACACAACGAAATTTCCTAATTTTGGGTGACCTGACAGTTCTTATCACTGATAACACTCGTCTCGACGATTTTTTACGAGAAACAATGAACCCCTGTGATTTCGCACGGTATCCTCTTTGCACCAAGTGTCAACACCGGGATAGCATTATCCAACTTTCCTCGGCGACTGTCATCACTCGAAACAAGTCAGCACACATCCACGATTCTCCTGACGTATACATACTACGATATCACTGCCGAATGTCCGCGGTGGGACGAACCCAAACAACCACGGAGTCCTATCCCGCTAGCCATGTGACCAAGTCTTTCACAGCTTTTTAATCGCGCCACTAGTAAACGGTTCTTCTGATAACGAACGAACAACCCCACTATAACTGGATTTCCAAGCGGGGATCATCCAAGCCAAGAATCATCGCGAAACGTCTTCGAGTGGTGTTCGAAATGGTAAAACGAGTAACGAAGGTAGAAACGCTCCGGGAGCAACCGCCGAAATCTCACGAGCGTCGTGCACAAGCCTCGAATGCAGGAGAGCCTACACCACCAAAAGCATAACACCGGTGGCAGAGTACTATAGCCAGTTGGGCTGCTAGCCGTCATAGGACCTCGTGTGCCGCCCCGCGAATGAAAACCAACCCCCTCATGGGCTGGAGGGAGGGGGTAGATCGTGCCCAGTGCTTATTACCTCACCCCTGATACTTTGCTACGTCGTGTGTCAACCATCCCATTCCCTCTGGCGTCCTTCGGTACGACCACCCCTCCCTCTCACTGGAGTTTCTAGGTGAGATGATGCGGACTATGATCCAAGCTTCGCCGGGAATCTCCCTCAACGGGTATATCGGTAATGCCGTAATAAAATCATACTCCAACGTGGCAAGAAACACACACATACACCCACGTGCAAACTGGCATCAACCGTCAAGTGCGCAACTGGGAGCTGGCTGGGTCTTTCGGAGACTTCGAGGAACTAAAAGATCGCAATTTCACGAGGAAAAAAAAGTGGAGCGGGGTTGGTTTGAGGGGTTGATAAGGGGGGTTTGGGAGCCGGATGGATGGACGATTGAATTAAACGCTGCGATAAAAGAAGGCACCGGGAAAGAAAGAGACGAGAAGAGTGCCGGCTCGTCTAGATCGTCCGATTCCTCCACCGTAGACGGAGGGGTGTTTTCTGGCCTGCGTCCTAGTCCAAAATCTCGTAGAGGGAGAAAAAAGCCTCGGAGATTCACATTCCTTCGGTCCAACGATTGGATTTTATTTGACGAAGCAACCCTCCCGTTGGCCAATCGGTGCCAACGTACTCACCAGTGAAACGAGCCACGCCCACACCCCTCGCTACTGCTTCAACCCCCCCAGTTGCGAACTGAGGGTCGGGGCGCTATATCCGTTTCTGCTTGATGCCTATATATGTAAATATAGAGGTAGACACGTACACGAAGGCACACCAGACTTCGCACTACCACGGCTACGGATGGGATCCTACTTCTAGATGGCTTTCGACATCCTTATCAACTTTACTGTCTCCAACTGGCAGCTTACACAGTTCGTAATGCGAGGACGGCTCAATCGGTTAGGTCGCATTTGCCACGTTCTCCTTCGCATACTTGTACATAGTATGCCTTATAGCGTTTTAACGGAATGTTTTTCATATCGCGCGAGAGTTTACTCACTCGCGTGACGTACCAATGGCTACGACGGAAAAGTCGATTTATCGTTTTTATGCCGCGTCGACGGAATTTTTGCGATGGCCTTTTTGAGGATAAATATGGTCGAGTGTAATCGCTTTAAGATTCTTTTGGGTATCAATAACGAAAAGTAATTCGTTTGACGAAACGAACCCAAACAAATAGCTAAAACGAGGATTTGGAAGAAGGGTCCTTCAAGAAAATATTCTTTGGTACTGATAGTCGAAGCTATTACTCAATCGTGTTATAATACATTTTCGTTTTCGTCGTTGGATTCAAATCTATCCTTATTATTTACTTATTATTTACTTAAATAAATCCATTAATATTTTAATTATGAGAAAATGGAAGGAGCTTTATAATGTCAAATGTGACGGAACGGAATTCAATGGAATGTGAAAATAGCGGTGAACCATGGGATTTTCATTGTCGTTCTCGATGTGTGAAATAAGGGTTGCGGAGATATCTGAGATAGGGAGAAAGCGAGTGCCAAAGAGGCAAAGATAGCGAATGAAAACTGGATACATCGGCACATGGTGGAAGACGACATACACACGTCCACTTCCGTCGGAAATGTTTCAAGAGATAATTAAATTAATTGCGTTCCGACGAGAGAAACGTCTGGCATTTTCGGAATATGCGACCGAACACATGCACCACGACACACGCTTCTCTTTACACAGCTATAGAAAAGGACGTGCAATTGTTTACGGCGAATTCACAGCGGAACTGAATTATGGTCTCACGTGCGATAGTTATACGTTTAATTTTAGACAAAATGAGATGCACTATCGCAATTTCCAGTCATACGTTACTAGAGCGAAATCATCCGTATCAGAACACAAATAGCGTTCATCGGTTATGGGTAATGTACTCCAAACCAGCAATCTTCTTTGATGATGAACGAAGCAATGACAACAATGACAAGAAAACGGTTTGCCACTTTGATTATTTCTTGAATTTTCTTGTCCTTAGAAACTCTTCGGGTTTTTATGTAACCCCCCTAAAGTCCATTATTTCTGAAGGGCACAGGGAAACTGTCGAAAACTTGTGGAAAAATGTCAAGCCTAGCGGAAATTTCTTTCTGTTTATTTTTTTTAATAAAACAAAATAGAAATATTTCACACGATCAATAAACGTTTATTGAATAATATAATTGCCAGTATTAAGTCCGTATATACGACGATAATTTTCAAAAAATCGATTTTTTTGTACGGATTATTATTTTTTATTGTTTTAGGCGTATTTTTGTGGAAGTTGATTGTAAAAATTCTCTATAGATCAAAAGTTATTATAGAATACAAGACTGCCCAACGAAAGGGCCTGACGGGCACTTGAAACTTTAAACGTGTTTTTCTCAAAACTACTTTTTCTGACGCGGTCTGCACGATATCTCATACAGTTTTTAATTTTTTTTAATGCAGTTTTTTTAAATATTCGAAATTGTTTTCTCTATAGTCTGTCGAGCCGGATTTTTTATATTGTGATTCGAACATTTTATAAATATAATTGATGTGTGACATTTATGACCCAAAACGCACACTTTTTTCTAAACTGCCGTAAATTGCTAAATTTTTTGCATTTAGTAAATTTGACACGACAGACGATAACCACAACCTTGTTTTACAAGAATTTTTTAACGTTTTGCAAATCCATCAACATTTGGAGAAGAAATGATGCAGACCGTGGAGCAACTTTTGTCGTATTTTTATTATCGTATTTTTTATGTTGTAATTAAAAAAAAAATGTTTACAAAGTTTAAACACTAATAAACAATGTGTAAAAATTATTTTTATTTATTTATATTTCTGTTTTTTCTGGAAACAGTTTTTCTTTTGGCGCGTTTTAAGCACTGCTGGACGTATGTTTAATAACTTTTGACCAGCGTGGGATCAATTTCTATATCCCATATTGAAAGTATTTCATCTTTCGATGCGGAAAATTGAACCAGTGCTTGTTTGATATCTTTTTCATTTTTTAATCTTTTGCGTTTCAAAAAATGTTGTAGTGTAAAAAAAACAGTGACAATCGGAGGGTGCTAAGTCCAGTCCAGTTCTGCAATTTTTTGGCAAGTCCCCAAAGCAGCGTGAGCCTGGTATTATCACGATGCAGTATGATGTTTTAGTTTCTTACATTGAATTTTTGATTTTTCACCAACTTCGTTTTATTTAATTGAAACGTGATTGTTTAGACATTTCAATTTTAATGTTAATTATAACGTAAACGTATAAAGTAAAAATGATAAGTTGGGCATCGATTCTCGGTTGGAAAGAGCAGCTTTGCTGAACGACTATCACCGAAACGAATCAAACACCCTTTGACAGGCAATCTCGAAGAGCCACCCCTCCAGATATTCCGCGATCGCGAAGTCGTAACGCGCAATTGGTGCGTGATAATTGACAAAGGAGTGTACGGTTGCTCGTTTTAACATGGCGCTGTAGCGTCGATGCGAAGGGAAGGGCACTCCTGGCCAGGGGCTAAATGCACCCGTTAAAGGGGTGGTAATTCGAAATCGCGGAATATAACGAAAGTGCGCGGAGGTAGGGAAAGAAACCGAGTGCGTCGTGCCTTTTCGCAACGCTGGCTGTATTATATCGTAGGAGTGGTTTTCCGCTGTACCGCCACAGGATAGCTCCGGCTTTCGTGGAACTTTTCTCCTCTATTAAGAGGGGTCGTTCCACCACTTTTTCTCCTGCGCGTTTTCCGCTGTCCCATGCACAACAGTATTTTATTTGTTTATTTATCATTTGTACCATATGTCAATAATGGATAAATAGTGGATTTGTCCATAAATAATGGATAAATAATGGATAAATAATGGATAAATAATGGATAAATAATCGATTTATTCCCATAAAAAGAGATTCCGATGAAAAATAGATAAATAATGGATCTATCTATGGAAATGGATAATAGTGGATTTATACATTATTGATGATGCTTATTTTATTGTGCCTTTTTCAATGTTGAGTTTTATCGATTTTGCCTTTCTTTAATTCTGTACTTTTTCAATGTTCCCTTTTTTCAACTCTGTCTTTTTCAATGTTGCCCTTTTCCAACTTTGCTATTTTTGCACTTTACCTTCCTCCTATTTCGCTTCATGATGATGCTTTTTTATGATGCTTTTTTTTATTTTGCCTTTCTCAGTGTTGAGTTTGATCGATTTGGATTTTCTTCAATTCTGCCTTTTTTCGACTCTGTCTTTTTCAATGTTGCCCTTTTCCGACTTTGATATTTTTGCACTTTACCTTCCTCCGATTTCGCTTCATGATGATGCTTTTTTATGATGCTTTTTTTAATTTTGCCTTTTTCAATGTTGAGTTTTATCGATTTTGCCTTTCTTCAATTCTGTCCTTTTTCAATTCAGCCTTTTTTCAACTCTGTCCTTTTCATTATTGCCCTTTACTAACTTTGCCATTTTTGGATTTGAACTTCCTCCGATTTGGCTTTTGAGCAATGTTACCTCCTTTATATCGCCTTTTTTTTTTTAAATTCGCCTTTTTTCGATTTGTCCTTTTTTTCCAAAGTAGAATTCTCCCTGCTCCAGAGCAGTCTTTTACCTCAGTGTGACACAGCGAACGTAGAAAATTGTTAAAAAAAAGATAGTCCATTTTGAGAATCAGGGTTGTCGTAGACTTGTACGAAACGAGGGAATCCGGAGGTTCATACATAGATATTTATTTGATACAAGCCTTGAGGGAGGGGGTATATTACACGTATACGAGAGGGTGGATAACACGTATACGAGGGGGAGTAGAGAAAGTCGCGTTTGGTACGTAGGACGTAAGCGGAGTGTACAAAGCTGGAGCAGAGGCGCGAGAAAGCTTCGAAGGGTGAACCGACCAACGGGAAAACGGTTTCGCGAGAGAGCCACCCTCGCCGACCCGTTGCACCCGTACTCGGACCGTAGGAATCCGATTGTGAGGGGAGTTGAGGGGCTAAGTGAATTCGCGACCACGCCCACCTTTGGAAGCACCGAGCTCGTCGGCGTCACGCGACTTATCACCCTCTCTGCTCTGGGCTCTTGAAAAGGCTCCGAGCACCCCTCGCGCGAGCCTCCGCAACGAGGAAACCCCGATGTGGCGCTGGAAAGAGAGGAAACAGAGAGAATATGCCCTCTGCACGTTTCGAGGCTTTCGAGGAATGGGCAAAAAAAGAGCGGATAAAGGATCCCGGAGTATGAGGTGCAAAAGCTCGGGGAAGGGCTGAAGGGAGAAAAGAAAATAATGAAATGAACATCGGTGGCTGTTCCTCGCGCTGCTAGGATAAATCGGGAATTATTATAAGAGCAGTGACGGTGAAAAAGAGGGGGGGGGGGAAGAAAGAGGGAAAAAGGGGGTAAAGAGGAGACAGAGAGATGACGATGATAATGATGATCATCTTGACAAAATCTATTATGTCCTAGCTACACTTTTGGCTAATACAAAAATTCATCAACTTTACAACCCAAAAGAAAAAATAATCCGCTGTAAAAACCAACAATAAACTAAACAAAATAATAATGAATCTTCAACAAACCAAAATACACTATATAAACCGAGAAATATGAAAATAATAACAAAGTAAAAGGAATAAAATTAATAATAAAAGAAAGAGAGAGAGAGAGAGAGGATGATAGATAATGATGATTTATATTTATTTATTTGCGGCCCGCATTTATTTATGCCTTGTTATTAGAATAATAATAATAACAAATAGTATAAAATAATATAATAATAATAATAGTAATAACGATACATTTTATTTGCAAAAATAATAATACAGTTGAATAATAATAATGAAGGATAAGATATCAAATAATAATACGATGAAAACGTGCTAGCTAAAGATTGAGAGAGAAAAAAAGAGAGAGAGCTCCGTCTCTCTTCGTCCCCATTCTTTCCCCCCCCCCCCAACCCCAACCCCCTCAATCTCTCTCAGGAAAGGGGATGAGTTAGGAGGGTCGAAGAGAAGCGAGTGAGAGGAGGAGCTCCGAGAGCTTCCACAATTCTGCTATTATAAACTCTCCTTCTCTGTTCTTCCCTATTTCTCTCGTTTGCTCCCGTTCTTTATCCGTACTTGGATTATAGAAATTTACGTCGAGCCAGAGGCAATGAGGAAGTAAAATAGTAGGTGGGAGGAAAAAGATTATATCAAGAGGAACTGGTGGCCAAAAAAGATTCCTTTCATTCGAACACTCGGTGCGAATATAATTATTCATTAATTTTTTTCTTTTTTTTTTTTGAAAAGCTGACATGAAACGATAACGTCCGTGCAGTCCGCGGTATAATTATGAGGAGCTTTCTATGTATATACGTATAAAAGGACCGAATCGGTCCGCGACTTCAATTAACGCAACGCGTTAATACGCCAAGCATATTCATACGGGAAAGAAAATAGAGGATGCGCTGTCAGTGAGTGATTATATTTTCATACTGAGAGGAATTTTGCAAAAATTTCGGAGAGATATTCAGTATCATTCGTAGTATTCGTTCGAATGGGATTTCTCTTATTTTTCATTCGTCTCGAAGACAGGGGTAATGACAGTTCGTTAATTATTTTGTTTGACATTCGTAAAAGTTGTATGGATAATGTTTCGTACGAATAACGTTGCGCTCTGAGACGTCAACTGTTTTTGTCCAACTTTTGTCCAACTTTTTTTTGCCTCCGTGATGAACCCGCTTCGCTCAACTGGCGGTCTCCGCACCGAATAACGGTCACGCCAATATCACGTTTCATTTACGTCGCAAACTTTGATACAAAATGTCCTCTTTTTTCAACGTTTTATGACCAGTATGAAAAGTATAAAAGGACGTTTATGAAAAGTGTAATTTTTTTAATAACAAGTATTAGAAATATCAAAAATCATAAAAAATTCATAAAAATTAAGGAGTTGAATTGTAAAAAGTTTGCAAGGTTTTATATTTATTTTTAAAACGTTTATTTTGCGTAATAAAGTTGTATAGCGGATTTATTTTTTGTACTTCTCATCAAAATAAAGGGGTTGAATTTCAGTACGTTCTATCCAACTTTTTTGTTAGTCTCCAGTTCTTGTTCATTTTTTTAAGTTTTGTTTTCAGTGAAGCTAAATTTGCTTTTTTCTACTGACGTTTTTCACTCCGAACGACGTCCCTTTCCAACCTAACAAATAAGGACATAGCGTGCAAACAAAAAAATTGAATTTCAAGAAGCACCGATAAAATAAAATAAATAAGTAACTCGCTACGTCCGCTAATGAAATAACACGATTATTATTATATGTTACAATTCGCAATTTTTTAATTTGCTTGTTTACACTTTTTTATTGGCGATCAAGCGCGCAGTGAATGAATAAAAAATGACGTATAAATACACAATGGTGTTCGGGTTTAAAAAAAAGCGAAAAAAAAAAATGAAAAAAATGCGACGAGTGGAGGGGAAAAAGGAATTAAGAGCGAAAGACAGGGAATAAAGGGGGAGGGTGTGGCTACACGGTCTGCGGGGCAATATAATAATATTATACCGATAGGGAGGCAGTTATAAGCACATGACGCTCCTTCGTATTATACACAGCCTATATCTCACATGAGAGCCCCTACCCCGTAGAGCACAAGCTCTTACATACATACGCGTATATGCTCTGTAACTGAGTTTGACTATGGAGTATCCCGATTTACCCGAGACTCGGGGGTAGGACTTACGAGCGTCACTTAACTGCCATATTTCGCCGTTTACCGTACTCGCCGTAATACGAACGTTTCGAAAGCCTCGAGCCAACCGTGAAATTGACTTTATTAATCTTCTTTTTTTTTGGCCTTTGGGTTTCTCGTATATTCTATCGAGCCAGGTCACGTAGAGGCCGACGATATCCTCGGATTTTTAATTGTGTGATAGTGTATCGTATATTGGATCGTTTCCCCCAATGGCTTTACAGACTGTGCAGAAAATTGACAGAGCATTCGTCATCAAATTAAGAACCTTTGAGAACTTATTTAAGGCTTCCCTGGTAAGGGGAAGGTTCATTGATAAGAGAAGGGTTTATTGATAAGGGAAGAGTTTATTGATAAGGGAAGGGTTCGTTTGAGCCCTCCGTGATAAGAGAAGGGTTTATTGATAAGGGAAGGATTTGTTTGAGGCTTCCCTGATAAGGAAAGGATTTAGTTGAGAATTCCCTGATAAGGAAAAGACTCATTCGAAGCTTTCCTGATTAGGGCTTATTTAAACCTTTCCTAAAGAGGGAAGACCTTATTTGAGGTTTCCCTGATAAGAGAAGGGCTTATTTCCAGCTTCCCTGATAAGGAAAGGGCTCATTTGAGGCTTTCCTGACAAGTGTATATTTAAGGGTTCCCTAAAAAAAGACAGGCTTATTTGAAGCTTCCCTGATAGGAAGAGGGCTGATTTCAGGCTTTCCGGATAAGGGGCTCACTTCACGCTTTTTTTTTCACCTCTAATTTTGCAACGATTTTCTAATTGATCAGGTCAGCCATCACCGAATTAACGGATATTGAAATTCGTCGTTTAAATTCTCATACCCACATAGACATATTTGTTCTACTTTAATTTCGACGGCAAACATTTTTTAATGGTTTTTATTTAGAATTATTTCGAGTTTAGCGAAAATTGTAGTATCGAAAAACGAGGGAAAAACGAGTCGGGAGGGAATAAAAAAGTATGAGTGCAATAACTGTGTTGTATCGAACACGTGACAAAAGACGTTCTAGGCGGTGTATGAGTGTGCGTGGATGTTTCCGGCGCAAGAAAGACGTATTGAGCGGTACATATGTGTATATATATATGCGTGTGTGTTTTGAAGGCGTTGATATATGAATCGTCACCTCGCGCTATCGCGCGTACAAACCTTGGCACCGAGCCTCCCTGCATCCCCTAGAGATCGAACCGTATACACACGGCTCATATACAGGCAACCGTTTTGTCTTTGGCAATAAAGAAACCGAGAGAAGCGAGACAAAGTCTCGGCGATTTCTGAAAGAAGTGAGCGGTCATAATATGAAAGGCTGTTCGCTATACTTACACGTTCGGTACCCACTTGTGTAGGAACAAATATATATATACAGGGTGTCCCAGCTAAGAACGTCACCTCTGAAATGGGGGGTAGGGGGTGAAATTCTAAGACGATTCATATAAGCATGTATGGGTCCCGGATCAAGCCCTGAATTGTTATGAATTTTTGACGGCAGCCAATCGGACGCGCCCGAGCCGGAGAGCCCGCGTGTCGCTCATCGAGTAGGCCCGCCTCCGGGCGCGTCTCATTGGCTACCGTAAAAAATTCATAACAATTCAGGGCCTGATCCGGGACCCATACATGCTTATATGAATCGTCTTAGAATTTCACCCCCTACCTCCCATTTCAAGGATGACATTCTTAGCTGGGAAGTCCTGTATATATGAAAATTTAAGATTGATACACCGAAACTAGAGTAATCTTTTGTTTGATTCTAAAAGTTTAAAAAATCAACTTTTTTAACAGTTTTTCAGTCTTCAAATTTTCAAATTTTTCAATTTTTTCTTTTAACTTTTTGAATGTATTTTATACTATTTTATTTAAGTTTAGTTTATTTCGTTAATATTGAATTCTTTCTGTGCAATTTTTTATTGTAGATTAATGTATTATTTACGTTTTTGGAAACAATGTTTTACGATAATTTCCGTTGATGAATAGTTACATTGAAAAATCAATAAAACAGACGGTCAAAGAAATTGCTGAAGTATTGGCTTATGATACGGAATGCAATCGCGTCGAAATGCGTTACGTTTCCGATATGCGATATTATATGTGCGCCGGAGCTTGGTATACGCCATTTGGAGCGTGTCATCGAGAATCACGATAATACAATTCGGTTAATTTAATACCAGTAGAATTCCGTAATTATAGCTAATTCATGCAGAATGCGTCTGCAGATGATACTCGTGAGGAAATTTCTACATTGAGCGTTACACTGTATCAGCTGTATTCACAAGTTTGGCTGGAAAATGGACTTCCCAATACCGATGGATTGTACAGACCTTCGACAGCATTTTATGATAAAAAAAGAATTTTTTATTAGTTCAGCCAAAGCCAAAGTTTTAGTAGTTCAAATAACCTACAAAACTGTCTGAGATACGCCAGTTACGCACAATTTTTAAGATTACGTTAGACTACATTCAAAAACTACATGTCAAGTAATTTATGCTTATAGAAAAGTTAATTTCACTAAAAAAAAACATTCAAGAAAATTTCAGAATGAACCATGAATAACAAAGAAAATTATGTATAAAAATTCAGCAGTTTTTTTGTGTCCTCACAATTTAATTTATTTCAATTCAAATTCAATTCAATTCAAAAGTCAAAATTCAATTTATAATAAAAGTCAAGAATTACTTACTTTTCTCGTAAACTCTAGACCTTTTTCGTAGATCATTCGATTTTCTATAAAATCACAATTTTCTATAAAATGCAATATCAAGTAATCACATTTTTTTATATCAACATAAAAAATGAAAAATTACCAAAAAAATATGTTGCATTCCAACCTACGCAAACTTCAACATTATTTTTCTTAAAAAAAAATGGAACGATCCACAAAACCAAGTATATCATTGTTTTTACAAAATCAGATGGTTTCGTTAAAAACTTGAAAAGTCGTCAATTTTCGAAACTACGAATTCGTCTTTTGCCTGAACAAGAATTTTTCGACACAAGCCAAATCATCCAAAAAGAAAACATTTTTATTCACAACGAAGAATCCCTTAAAAAGAAAGTCATTTGCCTTGCCCCGTGTTCGTTCCAAAGCGTATCGTTTCATCGAGATATCTACGAAAAGAAGGAGGAAAATAGAGATCGAGATTTCTCGGGCGCGATACAATTAACTCGCGCGGGCAAGCAACGAGATACAGAGAGCTAGCGAATACGAGGTTTCGGTGCTTTAGCTGGTTGGATATTACAGGGCTCGTGAGAGTGCGCGAAAGCTTCTTGACACCAACGGGTCCTTTCCAGTTTCCGCACTCTCGCCACGGGATACATATTTGGGTGCGCATGTAGACGAGTATGCGTTTATGTCTGAGTGTATCCTGCGTGACACTTGAACCTGGCAGTAGTGGCGCAATCCCCCAACTCTCTCTCTCTCTCTCTCTCTCTCTCTCTCTTTCTCCCTCGGACCTCTCGTACCTCTACCAGGATCCTGGTGAGAGCATCCGAACGAAGACGAGGGTCGAGGCTCACCCGAGAGCACGTGGTGAACGCGGAAATGAGGAATCGAGGGAGAGAGAGAGAGAGAGAGAGAGAGAGAGAGAATTGTTGGCGCGAGAGAGAAAGAAAGACAGAGTAAAGGTCGAAGGGTTCGTGTTAATTAATATTACGTCACACAGAGTGCACCGTCAATAATGTATAGGGGTCTCACAGATACGCTACGGTCCCGATAGAAATTCAACGCATTATTCATTTATTTATTTTTTATTGTCAGTCGTCAGTATTTATCGTTATCGTCAGTCTATTATACATAGACACCGGGGGGATGATGAAATCGAACGCATAACTTTTTGTCTATGTGTTAATCTGTATGAACTAAACATTTGTTTGGGTTTGTTTGGGGTAATGACATTTTACATGTGTCAAATATAATATTTGTTGGAATTGTTTCCAGCCTTTCAGCAATGATATTTGAAACACTGGATTACGTCGTTACGAACTTGAAGCCACTAGGATGGGTAACAACATTAATGGGTTGAAAAAAAAAAATTTTAACACGGAATTCCCATCGTGGATCGTTCAATCGCAGCAAACATTTTTTTGGGTTGCGAATTTTCATTATTATCCAAAATTATATTTTGGATTTTGTGTTGTAGTTTTCATTGGCAATTCGAAATACATTTATCATCAAATTTATATTTTGTGATAAGTACGTAACCTCAAATATACCACTAAACAAGAATCCTATATAATATTTTAGCATTTTACTCGCTCGAAACAGCCAAAAAAATGTTTGAAAATCATAATAATAATAATAGCTAATAACAATTAACTATTAATAGTTGATACTATTAATTAATGAATAATTAACTATTAATTAATTAACTAATATTATATAAACGATAATAATCGTTTGCGTAGTAATTCAAGAATCTAATTGTCAACCTTATCCACACCGTGAGTACATAGAAAACGTCGAGTAATTCTGAAGCGTTTAGGACGCTTATGAAAACGGATGTCCTTGTAATCCCCCCGGCGTTGCTTTCAGAGTAATCGCGGGTTCTGCGCTTTTCGGAGGGCGTCGTTTCACCCCCCCCCCCATCCCCCCAGCGCCTCTCAACTCGATCTCGTTCTAACCTCCCAGGGAGTTTGAATGCTTTGATCATTTATTTCGCACCAGGTCATAACTGGTCTTCGCACGATTCACCGAACGCGACTTCAGCCACAAGGAAAAACCTTTTCCATCCTCTCGACACCTCTCGATTTTACAATCCCTTTTTTTCGACCACCTGCCTTCCCCTCCCCCGCTCGAACCCCCAATACTTTCAGGCATGTGTCATACTTCAATACTGGATACCCTTGGTACGAGTCGATGCTCCCCCCCCCCCCCCCTCGTTTTTTCGTATGCGTTGTGTCACATGTACCTTTTATTCCCATGGCATTGATGACGTCTCGCGATGGGTGGATTCTTGATATTTCCAGCCACTATTAATTTGTCTCTTCGCGTTGATGAATGACACTCTGAATGAGAAAAAAAAATCTATCATCGTGAAAGATCGGGATCGATGAATGATATTATTTTTCATTGGCAATTCGAAAAGAATTACTTTTGAATTTATTGAAACTTATCAAATGTTCATCAAGTTTTTTAATTTTAATTTTTGTGTTTCAAGTATTTAATTGTATAATTAATATTTAAATGATATTTCCTCATTAAAAACTTAATGTTTCATTCTAAACTCTAGAAAGAATATATTTTTTTCGAGAATATGTCAGGATTTTTTGCAATATTATTTTTCATTGGCTATTTGAAATAAAATTACTGTCGAATTTATAAACACTTATCAAATATTAATAAAATTTTTTAATTTAAATTTTTATGTTTCAATCATTGAATTGTATAATTAATATTTAAATTACATTTTATTAATGTTTCATTCAAAACTCTAAAAAGACATTTTTTCCGCGGAGATACCAGGTTTTTTGTAAATAATAAAAAAATACAGTTAAAAATAACAAAATACAAAAATTGCAATTTTAAGATTTCACTAATTTAGTTGAATAATTAATACTCAATTACATTCAACAATTTAGTTGATTAACTAATATTTGAATGATTTTTAATGAATATTTAATTAAAAACGTTCATTAAATATTCCAAATGATTTTGTATTTTAAAAAATATAAAAAAAATAGTAAATACATATATGTGTGTGTATATACTTGTAGGATGAAGGAGAAGAAGCGAGAAGAGAAAACCTGGATAATATCGTGGAGATGAGAGCCCATATATATCTGGGAGAGAATATGGGTGCGCACAGGAGCCTTGTTTAATTTGTATTGCCGTAGCATATAGCGACGATACACCGAGATATTAGAGGCAGTTATCGCAGCGTATTGCTCCTAATCGTTTTTCCCTCCTTTCTCTCTCCCCGTTGGCTTTCTACGCTGATGGTAGCCAAATCCAATGGCAAAGGGGGATGCTGGATGAGACAGAGCGAAAAGGGATTCGGAGGAGGAAAGAGAGAGTGAGAGAGAGGAGAAAAGGATCGAGGGATATAAGGTACGAGATAGAGACGAATAGATCGAATTTTCGAAGGGCTCGAAAGAAATACGTATACGACGAACTCACATCCACAAAGATACGAACGACTATGTATATACGACGAGAATGGAACGACTGGCGGGAGGGAGAAGAAAAGTACAGAGTGAGATTGGTGTATACGAGTGTGGAGGAGATCGACCGAACAGTAAAGGATAAAGGGAGAAACGTTATATACGAATTTACAGTGTCCATTTTGACCCAAATCGGACAAGCTATTATTTTATTTTATTTCTTCATTATTTCATTCGGGCATTCATATAAATATTTTTTTCGATTAAGTCATCACGAACAAAACACTACATAACAAGACACTACACTACAAAATATTGATTTCAGAATAATAAAAAAACGCATCAAGTAAACAAAATTGAATACACTTCGATGTTTAGTTTTCAATTGAAATTCGCATAATTTGGAAAATTGTGATAAAAACGTAATTAGATAAAGATGCGTTTGCGTTTTGATCACGAATTGACAGTGTCCATTTTCACCCAAATTGGACAAGCTATTATTTTATTTTATTTCTTCATTATTTCATTCGGGCATTTATAAAAAATATTGTTATTTTTGTTCTCGTCATAATGAAAAAAACCCTACATAACAAAAAAAATGGATTTAAGCGTAATAAAAAAAACGCATTAAATGAACAAAATTGAATACATTTCGATGTTTGGTTTCTAATAGAAATTCGCATAATTCAAAAAATCGTGATAAAAACGTAATTAAATACGTTTGCGTTTTGATCACGTTTTATTTTTCAATCATGCAAAAATAAATGTTCCATATCAGCATGTCGATTTTTTTTTGACGCATTACTCTCGTAATTAAAACTAAATAAAAGTAAAAAAAAGTAATTTCGAAAGAAGAAAAAAATAGGAATTTGTTTGGGTTTGGGTTTGTTTGAGTTTTCGAGAGAGTAGAGTTTTCGAAACAAACGCAGGGACCAAAAGAGTATGAAGTTTTTTTACATTTTGGTCTCGAACTTTGACATTTCGAAAAATCAGTGCTTCGTAAAACCGAAAGTTTCGAAGCTTCCCCAAACATCGTTGGGATTGTTCGAGGAAAGCCCCATATATGTGGAGTTGGAAGGGCACGGACGACGGGGACGAGAGAGAGGGGGATAGGAAAAGTGAGGGCGGATAGAAGAGAGAAACGGCCAGGGAAGCCTGGCCGTGCACTGGTGTTTTTGACAGGCCGATGAATTGAATAATCGCAAGTCGAGTCGAGAGGGTCCGCCAAATCTCAGTCCCTGATACACGTTCCTATAGGTTCACAATTGTGAAGATCAATTATATATATATGTTCGTGTATGTGTGTAAATGTATGTATGGTTGTATATTTATATGTATATATGTACATATATATATACACACATGAGTTCCTAAAATGCATTTATGCACATACACGTGTACGCATGCGTGCAACACTTAGATGAAAATAGGATACATGTGTGTAAACTAAATCTGTAATAAGGTTTGAGTTTCGATATTATTAACAGTGAAAAGCTCACATTTCGAAGTGTTAATTAATTCTTAATTTTACTTTTGTATTTCTTTGATTTATTATTTTATTTATTATACATATTAAGTTTTAATTTTTTAATGATTTCATTGATTTAAATTATTATTAAATCAGCTGTTTGTAAGGAACAAAAAACACTTATACCACGATTTTTATTTTCAAATTTACGATTCCTCCATGTTGGTTGGGTTTTTGGTCTTCTTCATGCAAGTGTTAATTAATTATATACTTAATATTTGTATTTCTTTTATATTTGTATTCAATTTATTATTTACGTTACGAGTCAATTTATCGTTTGTTTAATTTATAATTTCTTAATTTATTCAATTTATATAATTTATTATTAAATGAGCTATTTATAAAACTAAACAAGTATGATGCGATTTTTATTTGTAAATTCACGATTCTACCATTTCACTAGGTTTTTCGGAATTTTTATGAACCCAATGGCTATCAAATGACCCCTATCATCCCTAGCCCCAAACAAACCCAAACAAAAAACATAATTTCCAAAAATGTAATTTTTTTAAACTCGTAAATTTACGTTAGGAGTAAATACGTATTAATATTTAATGAAGTAAAGGGGGCGAGTAACCGGATAGCTAATAGGTATCGTGATAGGCTTACCACCCTTAATTCATTAATTTGTTCGACGGCAGGAGCATCCGAATTACGCGGTTCGACAGTTCTTAATCTCCGAACGCTGTTCGGTCGCGTGTTACCCGACACACGCAAAATATCTTTCCCGTCGGTACTTCATTTTTTTTCCCTTTATATCCATCCGAGGTATTTATAAATCCTAACCCCTGTAAAGAAGGCCACCCCTCCTGGGGAAAGTCTGTTGCGAACATTCACAGCGGGAGATCGTTGGATAAACCATCGTCATCATCGACGACGAGACTTATAACGCCAGTGTGGAGATCCTATCTACTATAAAACATGACGTTTTACGATGGGGCTCGATTTCTTATGTGAGACACGCATCAACGACTCTCCCAACTATCGTTATATATGTGAGACCAAATTTTCGGAGAAAACAAATCGTTACGACCTCCTACGATCTTGTATCTTTCTTTTTTTAAATCATTCTAGCCAAAAGCTGCTATTTATATTTTTAAGGCATTTGTAAGTATATATCGCAGCTTTTAGCTAGCAAAATAAAAAAAAAAAGATAAAAGAAAATCGTAACGATTGTTTAATACAAAAATTTGGTATATATAAATACAATATTTGTATCTTTCGGATAGCATTCTTTAAAATTTACCAAGTGAGATACCATATATTATTTTAGAATTCTATAATTTAGCTTTTTCAAATAAAAATTAAATTAATGGTAACGATCTCGGGAAAATAAAAAAAAATGTAACAAACCATCAATCGTGCCCAGCTCGAACCGAAAAAAACTCGAGTTCGAGAAAAACCATCCTGAAAAACTTATCCAACTAAATAGAAAAAAAAACAGCCAAACTTATTCAACAAAATAAAAATTCACTGATACCCCTCGATAAAATTCAAAAAAATTGGCTCGCATCCGACTCGATCAATGATTAAAAAATTCGAATAAAAAAGTTTGAATAAAAAAACTTGGAAGCAAGAAATTAAAAAACATGAATAATTTCTATAAAAATCACATAAAAATTTGTCTAGAGTACAAACAATATACACAAAATCGTCGAAAATCATGAGAGCCCCAATTACAACCTCATGATATCCGAGCCCTTCCATTGCTGCACGAACCTATACCTAAAATTCCGATAAAATCGATGAAATTTCAATCCGCCCTACTCGTGCCGAGCCGAATAGAAAAAGGTCTTCGATGAGAAACAAGGTTCAAAGTTAAGTTCGAGAAGCATGAAATTTGGTGTAGCGTGTACATGTATAATAACCGAGAGTGGGGTAAATGCGCCTCAGGGATGAGAAAGGTTCGGCCTCATCGCCAACGGAGAGCGAGGTACAGTCTCGTTGCGCTCGGTCCGGACCGGTGCGTTTGACGTTGATACCGCGATAAGATGAAAGAGCCTCCGCTTATGCGGTTGCTTCACCAGAAGGCTTATATCCGTACCGGAGCGCGAGAGTTCACCGACGCTCTATACGTGTAGTATCGCTGCCGCACGTCTGAGCATAACGTTTGTAAACGCGATTTCGTTGCCTTCCCCATTTATCCCCTCCTCTCCTCGTTGCTTTTCCCTCCAGCAGCGGATCAGCCAGCTTGCCGATCTACAGGCATACCTACAGCCCAGGCGACGATCTGAACTTCCTTTATGATAACGCCTGCGATACCCGCTCCCCAACCGCTTATAGAGTATGTAATGCGACTGATTTGTATAGAGTGAAAATAAACCTACCTAAACCAAGCTTGCATCAACGAGAGTCATTTTTATCGAGTTTTTACGAAACTTTTGTTACTTTGAAGCTGAGAAAGTCGAGCGAAACGCTGTGGAACGATTCCACCCAATGATGATGATGATGATGATGATGATGATATAATTTATTATGCCCTAGTCGCAGACTTTCGAGCAAAAGAAAGAAAGTAACAATAAAAATAACATAAGAAACTTAAACATACCTTAAAATAATAATAAACAAAGAAAGTAATAATAATAATAATGTTGGTGATGAGACATTTCCGAGAAAATTGAAAATTGAGAAAAACGTACCGCAACCTCGCATCAACGAAAGTCATTTTTATCGAGTTTTTACGAAACTTCTGTAACTTTGAAGCCGGGAAAAGGCGAGCGAAACGCTGTGGAACGATTCGATCCAATGATGATGATGATAATGATGATGATGATATAATTTATTATGCCCTAGTCGCAGACTTTCAGGCAAAAGAAAGAAAATAACAATAAAAATAACTTAAGAAACTTAAACTGATCCGTTGGCAGTGCGGGCTAAGGCGCGGCCAGCGGATCGGGAGGTCCCGCGTTCAAATCCCGGTAGCGGTCGAGATTTTTCTTCGAAATTTT